>OZ010709.1:859154-1058695 GCA_963932265.1 Thymelicus lineola | reverse complement strand
TTTTGACAATAAAATTAACGATAAAATCTGAATAAATTATTTAAAATGTTTATTACTATCCGAATGATCCCTCTGGCATCAGGAGCCCTGTAATGAAAAAAAAACTGATCACCAAAGATTCGAAACCTACCTACATATTATTATAAATACTTACCATTGAAGTATTATTACTAGCGTTTAGAACCGACACCGCGAACACCATGTATGTCCCAATGCATTGGCGCCACGGGGCTTCAATCTTCAATGGATTCGTTCCATTTTGAAAGGAGAACGGGGCCTCAATTCTGAGTCTGTTCTATGACATTATATTCATTCATTGACATTATCTTCAATGATCTAAGCACATATTATTATAAATACCGATGTATTTGTATTTGTGTATTTGTGTTGTATGTTTTAGAAAGCCTACCAATAGTGCAATAGGCCTATAATCCATTTTCAGACGAATCCTATTTAGTAAACAATTTAAAAATGTCTTTTTACCGTAATTTTTAATAACAAATAAGGGGGCGTCCATAAATTACGTGAGATGTTTAAGGGGGGAGGGGCTCTAGTTAAATCTCATCTAATCTTACGTTGGAGAGAGGAGGGGTCTCGGCAAATATCACGCAATTTTTTTTCTGATTGAAACAAAAAAATTATACTATTTTGGTCCATATATAATCCAGATTGTACATGCTTAAGATTTAATCTTAAGCGTAGGTAATCGTAATACGATTAAGATCATTCACTAATTCGTTCGAAAGAAAATAATTTACAATAACAATCCAACGCGTTTACGTAAGAAACCCACATTTTGAAAAATCTCACGTGAGATTGGGGGATGGGGGAGGGGGTTGAATAAAATCTCACGACATCTCACCATACAGAAAATTTAAAAAAACACCTCGCGTAATGTAAGGACGCCCCCTAAGGCTGACACAAAATAAAAATTATTTACAGACAAATAAATCATTTAATTCCAAAACCAATTTCTGTTCAGTATTTTTTTATATCCTAATCTAATACCTTTAAACGAGCAATTTCATGAAATTTAATATATAGGAGGTTTCGGGGGCGATAAATCGATCTAGCTAGGATTAATTTTTAGAAAATGTCGTTTTATCGGTGTTTTCAGGCAATGATAAACTTCTACAATATACTCTTCCTGACATCTATTGGCAAGTAGCAATACTAAAGCTACTTCAGTAAATGGCGTTGTTAAACAACACTAAACCGAGCAAAGCTCGGTCATCCGGGTGCTATTATTATTATTTACTTAATAGGACTCGTCTAAAAATGGAGTATAGGTACATTAAACCTTTTAACAAAAATTTGATATATTACCTGCTATGCAAGCAGTCATGAAACAAATACCGCAGCCTGCAAAAAATGCTCTCACCGCGATCTGAAACAAAAGTGAAAAGATAACTACAACAGCACTCAAGTCCGATTTACACATATTAAGTAGTTAAGTAAATTTTAACTAAAAAGTTGTCTGTTTACACGTATTAATTTACTTAAAATTTAGTTATCTAAGTTAATTTAGTTGTCTAAGTTAAGTAGTTTAGTTAAGTAGATAAGTAAATTTTAACTAAAAAGTTACTAAAATGTCTGTTTACACGTATTAATTTACTTAAAATTTAGTTATCTACTTAACTACTTAATACGTGTAAATCGGGCCTTTGACGTAAAAGTGCGAGCAGGACGAAGCATATTGCACGCTTACTCGGACCTTAGTACTACAGTAATTACTCACACTAGACAGGAGCTCCCTCTGGTTGGGCGCCATGGCGGAGATGGCGCCGATCATGATGCCGGCTGAGGAGGGGTTGGTGAACCCGCACAGCGAGTACGTCGCTATCAGCTCGGCTCGGGGCTGTACATAGAAATAGATGGAGTTTTTTTTAAAAGCAAAACTGTAGCGTCGTTGATATGATCATATCTGCGAGGGATCCGTGGTTCGATTTCCAGGGTAAATATTTATAAATAATAATAATAATAATAAATCTTCATTTCAGACCATATTCGATCCATATTTTAGTTAGTTATATTTATGTAACAGAAACAAATTAGAACAAACCAAAAATTTTTGGGCATATCTCGCACCCTCAGTGGAAAAAATATTAAAATCAACATACAAATTGAATTCAGATGTACTACAGGAGGTTCAGGAAATACGCGACCTGGGCGTGATAATGGATACCAAATTGACATTTAAGACCCACATTAATACAACCGTTAAACAAGCTGCAAAAATGCTAGGCTTTCTAGTGAGAAACACAAAGGGGTTTATTTCTGCAAGCACAAAAATTATCCTCTTTAATGCTTTAGTTAGGAGCAAACTTGAGTTTGCATCTGTTGTTTGGAGTCCCCAGTATACGACACATTCGCAACGAATCGAAAAATTACAGAGGTCCTTCACAAGACATCTAGCATTTCACTGCACAGGCATCTCTCATAGAACCACCTACGATCTTCGTCTCAAACATTTTGAAATGATTTCGCTCCGTAATCGCCGCTCATTACTCGATGTTGCATTCCTGAAAAAACTGCTGTCTGGAATAACGACCTGTAGTGATTTATTAAGCAGTATAAACATTAAAATCCCTTACAACTATCCACGACAGCCTATTATTAAAATTCTATTAGTGCCATCAAGCAGGACAAATGCTCTCAGGCACTCCCCAATATCACGAATGTGCTCTGAGTATAATCGATTCTCTGCGACCATCAATGATCTAGATATCTTTCACGATTCAGGTTTAAGCCTTAAACAAAAACTTACCGCACATTTTCGTACCTAGCTTTAGTAGTAAACTTTTAAAAATTCTATAATTACACTGCTTGTTTCGAAGAACAAATTTTGTTAAAATTTTTGTCAGATAACATGTAACTAAGAATGATGTACGCACCTGTAATTGGCAAGCATACCAGATCATGTTATAGATATGTTAAGCAAATGTAATAATTGTATGTAAGCTGTTGGTGTGTCAATAAATAAATAAAAAAAAAAAAAAAAAAAAAAAGAAATCATGTTAGGTACTTAACATTTTAGTTATTAATATGATTGGAAAGAGGAACAAAAGCTGCATAATCATGCTCATTTTATTTAATTTTTATAATTAATCTTGACGGTTTTGTGCAAGAAATCGTAATACACATAAATTCCTTTGACTACTGATATTTTAACAGTTTTTTGCTCTCCGGTAAAATTGCAATTTTCATCTTATGCCTTTTTTCCACTGAGGGTACGATCAAAATTTTACCCCACAAATCAGATATTTATTGGCCCAGGTGGAGAGCAAACTCATAACGCATTTAACGCATTTTTAAGGAAGTACTAAGTACCTACTGCTAGATACAGCCAGGGGACCTCAGTACGCCCAAGCCTAATGCTACAAAATAAACCTTAAACTGGGATAATTATTTAAGTTAAGGGTTATGATGATGATGATAAAGTATAGTATCCTTACAGACAGCAATCCATCCCTCTTGTATTCCCCCATCCGCTGGTAGGCCACGAACTCGTTGACCACGGTCTTCAGGCCGATCAGAGACCCCACCAGCTCGCATTCTTCCCACGGAACGCCTGGAGAAACTAACTCATTAGAAATGCTCCCAAATTCGAGTGCACTAATCCATATACGATATTTTTATCTATCAAAAGAAAAGTAAGTAAGAACCATTTCGATTAAGTGAGCTTTCAAACAAAAAAAAACCGCATCAAAATCGATCCATTCATTTAGGTGCTACGATGCCACAGACAGACACACACAGACATCTAACTTTTTTTATGCTTTAAGCAGGCAAACGAGCAGACGAGTCACCTGATGGTAAGTGATCATCGCCGCCCATGGACATTAGTAACACCGGGGGCGTCATCAACGCGTTGCCGGTCAAGAAGATGACGATAGACTTGTAACTTGAAGGATGGATTACATAGCTTAGAAGGAAAACCGATGCAGGATGTATTATAACATCCCTCTTGTTACGTCGGGGGTTAACAAAGACTTCGCCCCTCACCCATCATCCAGCACAGAGGTATAAAGATCTTCCCCATGATCCACTCCAGGTTGAGGTCCGGGTTGCCGAGCAGTCCGCCACAGTAGCCCAGCACGCCGTTAAGGAAGGCGATGAAGGCCACGAAGGCGATCAGGTTGGCGATGATGTTCAGGATGAGGGCGATGCCGTTGGTCGCGCCGCGCGTGGCTGCTGCGAGGGCTGACTGGTCTTGTCTGGTGGGGTTGGAACAAAACAATACATACTCATAGCCTCATATTCCCTGTGTCGTGGGTGCCATGGATAACACACAAAGACAACACGCACCCAGACCGAGAAGAGAAATTCAAACTCGTCATTCAAATTTCTGCTGGTAATCGAACCCAGGGTTTTTGGCGGGGCGATCCAACATGGTAAGCATTGCGCCACACGGGTCGTCATGAATTGGAAATTATAGTCAATTTTTGTGGAAGAGTTCCTTTTGATCCATTTTAAAACCAAATAAAAGTCATCAAAAAAGTAAATAGATGGGAAAACAACATGAGATTTTCAAGAGTGATTTGATTGCTACATATTTTCTACTTTTATTTTTTCTTTGTTATTTTATGAAGCGTGACAGTTTCATATACTAAGATTTTAAAATAAAAAAGAGGACAAAATTAGAATGATTTAACAAACTATTGGCAGAAAAGTTGATGCCAAAAATAACTTTCCATTACGTCAATTTTTCATGAGTAGTACAATAGACTTAATATTGTAATTAATGTAGTTTACCTACAACTTACGAGTTTGGAAATTTGTAAAGTTTGGAATAATATTATTTAGAATAAACAAAGCAAAATAAACTAACTTTTCCACCGGTTGTATATTTTCAACAGTGGTCAACGACCGTTTGGTCTCTGGCATCAACAGCTTCGAGTAGCAGATGGCTGCGGGTGCTGACATCACAGACGCCGTGATCAGATGTGCAGGATCCACGCCAAAGCTTATATAAGCTGCTAGTATTGTACCTGAAATATAACATTGACGGTATAAATATAATAAGTATAAATATAAAATCGACGGTATAACATAAATAAATAGTGGCAGCGGTGGGATAAACAAATCAGTGGCAGTGGTGGGAACCAATTATTGGCAGAAGGGATAAATCTCTTCATGAGACAATTATAATTGTAAGTTATAACCATGATTATTCGTGTTAATAACTCCTAGGATGAGATAATAAATCGCCATAACAACAAACGTTTCCTATATGAATCATACCTAAAACTACTGCGCATTACTGATAGAAAACGACAATGATAACAAAAAATCTTTTACACCAAAATAATATCTGGATACATTTTATATTACAGAACTTTTCTCAGTTCAGTATCTTCCAGGCACATAAGAATTTACCTTAAATATAGAATGAATAATTTTAGAAACAGGTTAGGGTGCACAATTTAAAACAAACGTTTGTCAGCAACTATTACTTATATGTATAATTATAGAAGATTTGACTGATTTGAGTGCTACTAACCAGATACTGTAGCGAATCCAGAAGACATGATGACATGCATCTCAGACGGCGTCAGTATAGACAGATACGGCTTAATCAGGAGCACTGACTCTGTCTGAAAAGGAATTCCAGAGTTATAATAATAATAATAATAATAAATCTTTATTTCAGGCATCGAGGCCCATAACATAAATACCTTACAGACTAACATACATACAAAAATATAGACTTAAAAACTAATTCACTTATTCGCGAAGTGAGACGCGCTTCCGGTGACTCCCGGCGGTCGTCGTCGTCCACGGAACTTTCGGAAGACGACCCCCTTTGGCCACAGCTCCTCCTTCAGGAAATCCGACAGGAGTTCGGTTGGAACACGCACAACAAACGAGTTAAAGTTGACTGCGTTGCGCGATTCCAACTTCTCAACCAGCGCCCGGCACTTTGTCTTCTTCAGTTATGGTGGAGCAACTCTCGCAAAGCATCAAGAAGGCAACCACACAAGCAGGACGTCGATTTTGTCCAGTCCACTCTCACACCGGACTGGGTGGACTGAAGACCTGAAGAAGACAGCGGGCATCAGCTGGATTCAGAATGCTCAGGACCAGTCAGAGTGGCGCAAGTTAGGGGAGGCCTATGT
The DNA here is from genome assembly GCA_963932265.1 of Thymelicus lineola. Lineage (NCBI taxonomy): Eukaryota > Metazoa > Arthropoda > Insecta > Lepidoptera > Hesperiidae > Thymelicus > Thymelicus lineola. The sequence goes on along the minus strand of OZ010709.1, from coordinate 1,052,576 downwards.
CCAGCAGTGAACCTCCAAGGGCTGATGGATGGATGGATGGATGGATGACTCTCATACCACCTCTATAAATCTCTCCGCCAGTCTGCACTGAAGCAGATTAGGTTTCCTCAAGAAAAGAAAGAAGGAAAGGTTTGGGCAGTAGCCCAAGGCTTTCTTTATAATGTAATAAAAAAATTTAACAAAAAAAAAACCGACTTCAAATAAAGTACATTATTTCCAATAAAAAAAAGAATCATCGAAATTGGTTGGCGTGATATTGAGTTATTCGTCCACTTGTCGCTCACATACTTAATACAAATTTAAGACTTATATGGTTTTCTTATGGATGCCATTGTCAGATCTGGCTCAAATTTAAGTGGGTCCACATGACAAGTACCAGCTTTCGATTAAAAAAAGAATCATCAAAATCAGTTCACCCAGTCGAAAGTTCTGAGGTAACAAATATAAAAAAATACAGTCGAATTGAGAACCTCTTCCTTTTTTGAAGTCGGTTAAAAAAACACATGTTACCTTCTAATTTTAACGATACCTAAATACATAAAGCTTACATAGTCAGACTGTCACATAGACAGACTTATGTCTGACATAAGTCTGTATCACCAATCTAAAACGATTTCCTTCTTTCTTCCTTCTCTACCCACCATGCTGAGAAACACATTAGCAACAGCAATGACGCTCTCGCAGACTGTAGTGGCCGTGGCCCCTCGCAGCAGCAGCCCCAGCTTCAGACAGAACCACTCCAGCGCGCCCCAGAAGAACAGCACCTCCACCAGCATGCTGATGAAGAAGATTATGGGGAGACTCTGGGAAGAGAGTGAGTTTTGTATGTTGAGGCACAGGAGTTAGGTAAATATGTGTTGGAACGAGTGTGTATCTAATCTCTACGAACGAAACACCTCACATAACTGTGATAGAACTTCACTTTCAGGTTCGTTTAATTATTTTTTAAGTTACTTCCCGTGACTACCCGTACGGTGCATTAGTTCATCGTTACATACAATATGGGTTCAATCATGCATAGATATAATATATGTCGAATCCGGATCAATTGAAATCCGAATAATGGTCGTAGCGCACATATCAACTCGGAAAGGGATCGTCACCGGATCGCCTCGCCGTCAACCTAACGTAAGCGCGTTATAACCGACCAACAGCTCCAAATCGACTCGGCTACGGCTAGGCGACGCCGCGCTTACGGCTCGCCGGCCGCTGGTTGACGGAATGAATGACAGCAGTTCGCCGACGCAGCGGTAGCCGCGGCGCGGGGCGCGCACGAGTAAACGGAAAGTCGAAGGATAGCGTACCGCGGTTCGTGAGCTTGTCTCGAGGCGAGGCGATTACGTTACGAATCCGATAAGTGTGCTTTACAGTAGGGAGTTTCATACAAAGAATACTGACATGCAAGAGTTGATACGTTTACGTTCCGTTTACGAGTTGATATGTGTGCTACGACCATAATTCGAAACGGAATTCTCGTCGAGCGGTGCTAACTTCACTTTGGCGCGTCGTAAAGTCACCCGACGTTGACGAGGCACTCACTTCTACAAAGTACTTTGCTATATTGCTTCGTTCTTGGCACTCAAGGCGACAACACGGAACTTATCCGTTTCGTTTATTGATGTGAAACATCTATTATACGCGAGGGGTAAACCCGATTCTTGGCGCGATGAGTGGCAACGCTTCGCCGCACTATATTATTATGGTAACTTAGTTTGATAGGCTGTAGCATACAGTAGGACAAAACTGTCATCATTTTCTGGAGACAATTTGTAATATTGTATTTTTTTATCATGCTATATTTAGTTCCTGTCATATTCTGTACTTTGCCTATTAGTTGTATAAAATAATTTCAATGTTTCACATCTGCCAGCCGCCCCATGACAGCTCACATTTTTTTATAAACTTACTTATTATTTGGCCGTCGACGTCGTAGAGATTGATTCCTTTACCCTAGGAAATTATTCGTTTCATTTGCCCGGTGTGAATAGTTTGGCGAGTTCTTTCCTAAGCATTCACTTAAAATAGTGCTATTAAAATTTGCCGTTATTGCCAATAGTTACTTACAGCGAATGCAAAAACTTTCTCAGTTCGAACGAGCAGATCACCGAACACGAATGCAGCGCCTTCGACTCCATACGATAAGAATGTTGCCACCTGGAACAAATATCCATCAAAATATTACTTTTATTCTACTTAACTGTAGCACAGATATGTATGTCACGGAATTTGCATTCACAGTCGACTAGTTACTGAATACCTGACTCTGAATATTATAATTATAAAACTTAGGACAAAAAATGGTTGTCTTTAAAGTCGGTTTACGGACGGTAGTTTAACGTGACAACGTCATGACAAAACATTGACGAAGTAGTGCTTGAATATAATATTATCTCTGGAAATTAACTTATAATTAGAAACTTTTATTTTTATACTACAACGCCATCTAGAAGTCCAGAACTAAGCTATTTTTCAGCAAGTTCCTTTCTGACTTAATTGTGTATATAGTTTTGTTCATAGATGGCGGTTTCTCCATTTTGACGATCAGCTGGCAATACCTTCTGTTGATTTATACAAAATATATTTGTAAAGTCCTTTTCATGAAAGAAGTCCCCCAGACGCAGCGCTGTACTCGCGCGACATAATGTTGCCATTTACGAGTAAATACCTATTTTACATTTAGCTTATGTAATTTATCAAATAATACTATTTCCTGCATACTTCGATGAAACAATATAAGCTCTTAAATTGTATTAAGAAATAAATACATTTTAGATAGGCTGTAATTTCATTACTCAAGCCCATATTATAACAATAGTTCAGATAAGTGAAACATGTATATTTCTGATAAGTCAAAAGTATATTTGGGCATTTTTATCAAAATGTCTAATGTATGTCTATGTTAGTAGACATTTTGACAAAAATGCCCATTTACCTATACTATTTACTATATTCCTGTTATGTAAAAAGTATATTTTACTTATATACGCGGTGTTCTACTTATTTACAGGGAAAAGATGAGAAAATAGGGTAAAGAAAAGCATTACAATTTTTTATTCAGAGTTTTATTGCATAATTGTGATCAGCGGCCATAGGAACATCACTGTCTGAAGAGTGGATGGAAACAGAATCAGATTCTGTTTCAGTATCACTAGCCGTAGATATGATTATTCGGTCCATCTCTTCATCCATAAGGCCGTCATTTTTTAAATATTCCTCCTCTAAATGTTCGACATGCGTGCACTGAGCTGTCCAATCTTCCGCCGTAATAGACTCAAAGGCCTCTTCGGTTAATTTTAAAATTTCTTTTGGATCTTGTGCCACGTTCTTATCCGCCACCTTTCTTTTTACAAGGCTCCAGATTTTCTCAATCGGGTTGAGGTCGCAATGGTAAGGCGGTAACCTTAATACTTCGTGTCCGTGAGCTGTTAATAATTCATCAACTGCAAATGTCGGTGGACCTTTATTTTGTTTGATTAGCTCAAACAGCACAGCTTTTCTCCAGGTGTCTTCAAAATATATACCCTTTTGCCGGAGCCATTCCTGCATACTACTTTTTATATTTGACATTGAAGGGGCTTTGTTTAATTGAGTGCAATGGTAAGGAGCGTTGTCCATTACCACAAGGGACCTTTCAGGTAGATTAGGTATTAGTTTTTCCGTCACCCATTTTAAGAAATTTGCAGAATTCATGTCATCGTGGTAATCTGAGGACTTTGATTGGGATTTGAACATTAATAATGCACCATTTATGAATCCATCTTTTGTTCCCGCATGAGCGATTATCCAGCGACTCCCTGATGACTCTGAGACGAACATTCCTGGCTCCTCCTCACTCTGCCAACAACTTTTTGTATGATAAGTATTGTGTATATAGGTCTCATCTAAGTATACAACGGGTCGTTTTTCCACAGTGCGATTTATTCGGATTTTATCCAAATATTTTGCACGCCATGCGGTAATGTCGTGACGTTCCATAAGTAGTTTGCGTTTGGATTGACATCGCTTGTACTTGAAACCAATCCTATTTAATATCCTGTGCAATGTTGTGATGCTTCCCTGAAAATTGATGTCTTCTCTCAGAGCTGCCCGTAATTTAGCCAAAGTTGGTAATTCTTTATGCACAACGTAAAAACTGTGAATTTTTTGCCGGATAGCGCACAAATCGAACCCGTCTAAGTCGAACTTTTTCGGATGCGGGCGACTCTTCCCCGGGGTGACAATTTTTTTCGAAGTACTCGCCGCTGTTATACCTTCTTTTGTAATTCTTGTTACAGTTTTCTCTGACACACCTGCAATTAAATAATGAACAATTACAAATAATAGTAACTTTAAGTTTATAATGCTTATGTACTATGTAATATATGTTTTAATTTCAGTTACCTAGTTCCATCACATTATGTATTTGTTAAATTTTGTCGCAAAAATGAATTTATATCATAAAAGTCCCATCAATACAGCAAAAAATTATTATATGGCAACTCTAAAAAGTACCTGTTATGGCGGCAACTCTCTTCCGAACATTGTTTAGTGGTATTAAAACACCTTGGTTCTTTTGTTCCGCTTCACAGAACTCTTTCACCTTCAATATCATATCTCGAGCCGAACTTTTTACAACTTTTGGCATTGTAAACAATCTTTAAAATGCACTAAGGGGTGAATTTTCATTTTTGCCATTTTTATGACATTTTTTTGGTAACTTTTTATTTTGTCCAAGAAATTAAGGAATTACAACTGCATTAGGTTAGTTTTTTATAGAGTTAGCTTGTAATGTCTTGCAACTATGATTTAAACGGAAAATTAACGAGAAAATCTAAAAGAAAGGAAAATCTATGTTGAGGTAAATGATGTTGTGTAGAAGAAAATGATATAGCATACTGACGTAAATGATGAGGTGATACGGCTAATGATGCAAAATAAAATCTAGACTTGTAATCTGCTTTTTTTATTAAGAATTAAGAAAAATAACAATGTTTGAACTTTTATCACGCAAAAGCTATTTACTTTTCTAAATAATTAATTACTTAACATAAACTATATTTCACCTTCAATTGTGATTTGAGCAAGAAAACAACATAATTTATAAACAATCAGTCTTGATCTCAGATTACTTAATATGAACTATAATCTCCTTCAATTCTTTGATTTGAACATAAAAACAATGTAATTTATAAATAAAGTCTTGATTTCAGTTTTACAATATTCTCGATTTTTTCGTAAATTGAAGTGGAATATGTATTATATAATAAAAAAATACCTAGTACAAATCCTCTAAATTCTTTGAATTTGTATATAATAAACATCCTTGAACCATTTTCCGAAATATTTCCGTGTGAGTTTTTCTACATATAATCTTTAAACATTAACAACTCAAGACTTAATAATATTTTCGTTTTCATAAATTTTAAACAATCTTCCAAACCTTAAACTTAAAAATCTTATAGAGTAAGATTGTAGTGGTAATCATTTGAGTTTTCCATTTTACTTTGTATGTTTGATAAACTAAATCAACTGCAGTACCTATTTCAAAACCACAAAAACTTACTTAAAAAAATACTGTGATGTCTTAGATGTAGATGGTTGGTCCAAATTAAACAAAATTTCATTATTTTTAAATGTTGTATGTGACAGTATTTGAATTTTTTTATTGCTCACACGGCTTTTACGTGCGGTTGCTGCTAACATCATTACATTTTCTGATTCATTATTGGTATTTTTTATTTTGTTACTATCTTTAGCTGTAATTTCACGAAACCCAAGGTGTTTGCCGTGTATGCAAACCTCATCTAAATCACATTACGGTTCTTAAAGTCAGTTTTTTAGAAATGACATCCCAAACAACTTGGTGGCTGGAAAATGTGGCTTTGAAAGCTTTCAAATCTTTAAGGAGAAGATTTTCTTTTTCTTTTACAGCATCTTCCTTTACGATTTTTATAATAATATTATCTATATCTTCTTTTAATAGTTCACAAAATGAATGAAAATCCCCAACATCTCGTCCAAAACTAACCATGGGATCGGCAGTTTCCTTTAGTACGGCACCAACACCGTCTGGGGCGCCCTTTCTATGACCTGCCTCCATATAGTTTCAAGTTATTCTGCTTATGTGTTCAAAATCTTGTTGAGTCTGGGTTATTATAAAAATATAAATTTATTTCTGTACTGTGATATGGGCGAGTCTGACAGAAAATGTAAAGTCGTGATAAACGGATTTAGTTCTAAAGCCTGTTGTATTAGCGGAATTAAATGTGCCCAAATAGCAACTGCATCATGTCGAATACAATCGCTAACTGTACATACTGATATTGGGCGAATAGCCTCTACAGAAAAATCATTAGTGTAAATTACGGATGTATGTAATGTAACCTGCTTTCTACTTCCACCAAAATGGAAAGACTGAACTTCATCAGCGTATTTTAGCATGTAATTTTCTGAAAAATCAACATGTATTACAGCTTCAGATATGCCTAGACTTTCTTTTAAATGTCTCATGATAGTGTACTGAACCTCAATGTTATAAACGTGTAATAAGAAAGGATTTAATAGTATCTCTAATTCTCTTATTGCTGTCCGTGGTTGTGTCGTTAGTCTATTTTTTACTGTTAATACTTGTTTCTTTTTTAAGCCCTTTTTTGTTACTATCTCTTTTGTAGTTTTTCCCACTTAAAGTAACTTAAACTCAACTCATTTGAAAACTCTTTATATTTTAACACTTTATCTTTACAAGAACTGCATTGCCTCAGTAAACATTCAGAGTTTCTTGGTTCACAACATAATTGTGAAACTATTTCACGTGAGTTTTTTTCACCTATAATAGATGCATTAAATAAAGCTTTTATTAATAGGTCTAGGTTGGTGTGTTGAGCACACAAACATGTTTCCCTGTTTGTAGGTTTTGGTTGAAGCACCCAAAACGGTCGTTGTTTGGTAAAAAATGAATAGCCTACTTTTAAATTAGTTGGACTACTATATGTATATATGTTTAGGTTTATTTGGTGAATAATCGGCATTTTTTTGTAAGGTGTATATTATTCTTGTCGATAAATGATTTTAATCTAATAATTGTCATTTTCTGATTTTGATTAATCTTCTGCAGATTTTTAATAATGCCTGTCAATCTTTTTCTTTTTGTCAATTCTTGATATCATATCTTCCTTTCTGCCTGTTGTAAATCTTCTTTTGTAAATAATTTGATAGGATCTTCTGTAGTATTGTTAGTTTCTTCATTCATTGTATAGTCTTCGGAAAATCCGTCAGCTTGGACATTAACTATACTGGAAACTGTTGATGTCTGTTCTTTCTTACTCTGTCTATATTTCTTAGAATTTTCCTTCCACTTTTTACGTAATTGTCTCTGTTCACGTGGACTTTTTTCTGTTATAGATAGATTCTTTTCTTCTTTACGTTTTGCGTATTTTGCACGTTGTTTTTCTTTTAACAATGCATATAATTCTGGGTCATTTTTTGTTTCCAAATACTTACGCCTTTTATAAAGTCTTTGTTGGACTAATCGCTCTGCTTTATTTTTAGCCATGATGTTACCTGCGTAGTGAAACAAAGAATTAACATAAATTATTTATATATATAAAACAAAGTGTTGTTAGTTACACCACTTGTAACTTAAGAACGGCTGTACCGATTTTAATGATCTTTGATTTGTTGCATTAGGGTAACATACCGAATAGTAGAATAACTATTAAAAATATCGACGAAAATTCGAAAAAAGAAAATTTGTCAAAACTAATGACTACCATTAAAACAAATGACAACTGTCAAGACAAGTGAGAAATCAAATCGAATGTTGATGAATGAATGATTGAATGAATGAAAGATTTCATGAATAAGTGTGTGAATGAATTAATGAACGAATGACTGAATAAATGAATGAATGACTGACTGAATGAATTAATTATAAATATGGAAATAGAAAAGAGAAAAAAGAGAGGGAGGAGGAAAGTGGGAAGAGAAAGAGGGGGAAAGGGAGAGGGAAAGAGTTCTTAAGTGGTATGAATACGAAGTTCACAGAGTCAGCTAGTAAGTTCATAAAACATGAATTAAAATCTAATAATCAATTGCTAGTTTAAGCTAGATAGCTTTGCTAGAATAAGATAGATAGTATAGATAGATAGATAGATAATAGATAGTATCAAAATCAATAAGGAATTAGTTACATTACTGTTGTAATACCAGAATTATTAAATCAACGTCATTAACCTCTACCAATCATCATCAAACACAACAGATATATCATTTATTACTAAAGCAATCATTCACCTCATCTAGAATTTGGCGGTAAATGATGTTACGATTTATGACGAAACAATACAAAACTCGTTCCAACTTGCTCAAATTCACATATTTTGAAATGGAATTAAGTTATTTATTTAATAAAACTTAGCTAACATTCATGGTTATTTGTCGTTAAAATAAAAATAAATACTTACCACAAATATATTTATTCGTTTAATGACGAGATTTCTTGACAAACTCTTAATTCCAACACTTTTCATGTACTTTTACAGCAAAACACTTGTGTTCCCCTATATGTCTCGATGGTAACTGCAAGATGCGGGGCGGGTGTACGCTCCGAATGCGTTCAATACTTTAGACTAGTAATTTCGTTGAACAAAGTTCTCGAAACAAAACACGCAGAAGTTAATGGTGAAAATCTTGTGACAAAATTCTAAATGGTCAAATAATAATATTACAGATGAGTTATCGTTTCAAAATATATAGTAATATTCAGTTTAGATATTCATAATTACGAATGGAATTTAATCAGGCATAATTTAGGTAGGTATTTTGAGTTCCATGCGATATTAATGAAACATACTGTGAAATAACAGAGCGGTTAATGATTTTTGGAGCACTATTTTAACTTTTTTAACATTATAGCATCGGATTTATATTAATCAATTAAATACGACTTATAGGTAAAAACATAATAAACCTTTTAATGAGCGTTTTTAGTAATAACATTTATATTCCAAAGCGCAAAATTGAATAACATGCCTAATTGGCGATTTTGAAAATTCACCCTAAGCTAGTTAAAAACTCACAAAAATCTACCACAACAAACGCACTTGATAACATCGACGAACGACAACATGGCCGACCTGTCAAATTTAGTTCCAAAAATCACCGCGGGACTTCTTTCATGAAAAGGACTATAGATTAGAAATTGAAAATCGCTTAGGTGATAAGATACCACAGACTGACACACACACACACACACACACACGTCAACTTACAAGTAGGGCTTACTATCCGGATATTCGGATATTCGTTTTATCCGGATATCCGCCGAATTTTAAAACCGGATAATGGGCTTGTGACTATCCGGATAATTCGAATAAAATGTTTTTTTAAATTGAAATATATGTAAAGGACCAAGATGTAATATTTTAAACTTTATAATCACAAAGTAGATAGATATTCTATTAAGAAGATAGTCTATTAGCCTCCAATAATATAAAATACGACCAAATGCCAAAAAACAAATTAGTTAAAAACCCTCATACATATAATTTTTATGAGATAACTTACAAAATACAAATAATGGCAGCTCGATATTTCTACAGAATACATGCAAGAAGCGTCCAAACCATGTTCTAGGAATTTCCGCAATTTCAATAAAATATTGGTAGGCCTTTAAGAAAAATGGGGAGGCACTTGCTATCCCCCTTGATGTCTCGAAGGCCTTCGATAAGGTCTGGCACGCTATCCTTCTAAGCAAGCTTCCAGCTTACGGCATATTCCCTGGCCTTATCCACCGGGTAAAGGACTTCCTGAGCGACCGGTCTTTCCGCGTTGTAGTCGATGGTTGTTAATCGAGAACGATGGCTACAAATGCCGGAGTTCTTCAGGGGTCCATTCTCTCCGCCACTCTTTTTCTGCTGCATATAAATGACCTGCTTATGCCCGGTATTTATGGGTACGCGGACGATAGCACAGTGGTAGAGAGATACCTACCAAGTTCCAGAGCCAGTCGGGACGAAATTCAGTCTGAAAGAGAAGCTATGGTTGTTCGTATGAATCTCACACTTCGGGTTGTGTCCGAGTGGGGCGAAGCCAATCTTGTGAGATTCAACGCCACTAAAACGCAGACGTATCTATTCACCGCCAAGAGGAGGCCGCTTACCTTGGCTCCTACTTTTCGGAATGTATCCTTGGATTATACCAACTGCCTTCAGTTTTTAGGAGTAGATATATCCTTGAAACTCAAGTTTGGGCGGTTCATTGAAACCAAGGCTAAGGCTGCTGCAAAGAAACTTGGTGTCCTAGCAAAGATACGGCGATACTTCACACCGAGGCAACTCTTAACCTTGTATTGAGCTTTATACAAGCTCAAAATACAAGCGTTCGGCCGTGTGTGGAGTACTGTTCGCACATTTGAGCAAGTGCAGCCAAATGTCACCTTTCTGCCTTGGATTAATTGGAAAGGCGTGCGAAGAGGCTGACTGGTAACCCAGATTTGGTTGAGACCAATCTGCACAGGCGCAGAGAAGCCAACCTCTCGGTTTTCTACAGGGGACATTTCAATGAGTGTGCACAGGAATTGTTTGATATAATTCCTCCATCTCTCGACATGTTGAACGACGTGACGCACGGCGGCTATCCATCCTTTTGTCGTGAACATCCCGCCAATAAGGACGAGGTGGTTTGCCTCGTCATACACACCGCCAAGGACTGGAATAACTTGCCTGCGACGGCGTTCCCGCCTGTCTATAACTGACTATAATGAAAGAGTGATTAGGCTTTTACTAAGTTAATGTGCTCACCACCTTGGACCACATCTCCACTTACCATCAGGTGGGATTGTGGTCAAGCATTAACTTATTTGTGTAAAAAGAAGTAATATTTCTGCGATGGATTTAATAGAAAAAATTTAACAAAAAGACCGACTTCAAATGAAGTACATCCTTTCGAATAATAATAAAAAAAGAATCATCGAAATCGGTTGGCGTGGTATTGAGATATTTGACCATTTGTCGCGCACCACATGAAAAGCACCAGCTTTTGATTTAAAAAAATCATCAAAATCGGTTCACCCAGTCGAAAGTTCCGAGGTAACAAACATAAAAAAATACAGTTGAATTGAGAACCTCCTCCTTTTTTTGAAGTCGGTTAAAAATGGATCGTTTAGGCACTCGCTCGCGGTGCTCAACCTAGCCCCTGAAGTAGAAATGGTTCTGGAGAATCCACATGCCGCTCTACAAGCTCACTGTATTTACAGCATAGCTTAAAAATTTTGCTCAGAAATCGAGCAGTTCTATGGCAATCCTCCTTGCGTCGATGTTCACAGTGCTGAGGGTCATGACCTCCTCAACGGATCACTTTATCCTTCCAGCACTATCTTGCACCAACGGATCCTATGCCCTGCGGCGTGGATGGCCTCGTGCATCCTGCTGTCAAGAGTGGTGTGGATTTGATCCACGTATCGGAATTCTGACTGTGACCTCGTGTTCTGGTCCCCTGGACTTTGCCGGTGATGACTAACTTCCCAAGATTGTCACCGTTCTTCCGGGCGATGTGGCCTAAAATACTCCAGTACTCATTGATAGCAGATGGTTGAAAAGCCTCTTGGTCTCCTAGGTTTCCTGCTTTTGGGCTTTTCTATGACAATAGACTACGGAAATTGAACAGCTTTGCAGATAGGGACGCTACCAACTAGGCTACAGGGTCGTCCTTGAGGATTCCTCCTTGAGGGTTCGCCATGATGCTGGTACCCAGGTCGAAAACCTTGAGGTGTGTTAGCTTTCAGAAGAAGACGGTACTAGCTCGATGTGATGTGGTTAAAACATATACGTGTAGAAATTACCCTAAGAACATTGCTAATTAGTTTATGACTAGATGCGACTCTAGGATGAAGCTTAGCAGCGTTCTGATACATCTCACAAAAAGTATTGGGTTTTGAATTAAATTTTGAACGAGTTTCATAATAAAAATATTGATTGTATTCATAAATTATTGGTATTTTACCTTCTATAAGTATTATTCGAATTATTCGTATTATCCGAATATATCCGGATAATGATTAGGGACTATTCGAAATATCCGGATACTAAAATTGAGCGGATAATTGCATGCCCTACTTACAAGTAACAGTAGACGTTAAGCTGGCCACACATGATCAAGTATACTTGTCAAGTTTGCAGTTTGACTTGATGCGGTATCCAGTGTGCATGAGATAGCTATATGTCCAGATAGCCATACCGCGGCCATACACCGTCAAGTTTACTGGATGCCGCGTCAAGTCCGCTGCAAACTTGACAGGTATACTTGATCGTGTATGGCCAGCATTGTTACAAAATCAAACTGCTACTTCACATACCTTATCGGAGAAGCACTGTAGCGCATACCGGCCGGTGTCCCAGCGTACGAAGATCAGCCCGAACAGGAACTGGAGGGCCAGCCCCACCACCACGGTGCGCCACGCCACGCGCCCTGGGTGCGCCGAGAACACGAACCCTGGGACATAGAGCCGGCGTTAGGGAAGGTCAAGCGACGGCCTAGGGCGTCAAATTTGGAGGGGCGCCATATTTCAGGTGAGGAGCAAAAAAAAGGAAAAATACAATTCTTACTAAACGTTCCCATTGGTTCAACAAAAACATTTTCGAGCAAAAAAAGCTCGACTTTGATTTGTGAGTCACAAATTGTGACATAACGAGTTGGTTACAATCTGTATGGGACCGAACCTTTTCTTTTCATTGCCGCTAGATGGCTCTGCTTCAGTCCCATACTTTTAGCCAACTCGCATTTACTTTTCGAGCCCGTTATGTCACGTAAAACTCCCACTAAGCACACTGAGACTCGGTACCAACGCTGGCTATAGAATACCATAGTTAGGTAGTATTTTGTACCATAGTTAGATAGTATTTTCCATTGAAATGTTTGTTGGTACTGACTGAATGAACAATTTATTTACCCATTAGCAACAGGAATGCGAGCCCGATGAGGGAGATGAGTCGCACGGGCGCGTCTCGTGTGTCCCAGTACAGGAAGAGGGCCAGCGCCGCCATCACAGACACACAGAAACACCATTTGAACCAGCTGGAATACAATACGATATAATATAATTAGGTATTTATTAAAAAAAATGGTTGTCTGTAAAGTCGGTTTACGGACGGCAGTTTAACGTGACAACGTCATGACAAAACATTGATGAAGTAGTGCTCGAATATAATATTATCTCTGGAAATTAACTTAGAAACTTTTATCTTTATACTACAACACCATCTAGAATTCCTGAACTAAACTATGTTTTCAGCAAGTTCCTTTCTGACTTAATTGTGTATATAACTAGTCCAGCCATAAGTTCTGTTACAAATGAAAATGCTTTTTTTAAATGAAGTAATGTAATATTAATAAAATTTATAGGTACCTACATATTTATTAAAGTCTCAGCAAAAAATAAAAAAAATATTCTATTCGAAATGGCCACCTTTGGCTTTTGTACAGGCCTTTAATCTGTTTGGCCACGAATGTATGGATTTACGCACTGTTTCCAAGGGAAATTTCGCCACTGCTTGCTCCAAGGATTTTTAAGAAATTCAATGTCGCCGTGTCGTTTAGAGCAGGCCATGTCCTCTAAAACTGACCATAATTTGAAGTCTAAAGGGAAGGGTCTGAGCTAGATGAGGGCCAGTCTTCAGCTCTTATAAAGTCCGGAACATTGGTTTCAAGCCAGGCTTGGGTAGTTCGTGCCTTGTGACCAGGTGCAGAGTCCTGTTGGAAAGTCCACGGTATATTTTTAAAAAGAGTATTGCTGAGAGGTTTCACAACATGATCCAAGACTGTATCTTGATACACTTTGGCTGAAGTTTTCACTCCTTTTTCATACAAAAGCAGTTTTGTCATAAAACTGATAAGACACGCCCCACCAAACCATCACTGACGCAGGATGATGACCACGTTGTACCTTCCCGACCACTTGAGCAGCTTCTTTAGAACTGTGAGCGTACACTTTATCATTTTGCTTATTGTAGTGTTCTTCAATCGTGAAAATTTTTTCATCGGTAAAGAAGATATTTCTGTGTCTTTCACCTGCGTATCGCGACAGAAGGCGTTTTGATCGATCCACTCTCTTTAATTGTAAAGATTGATTTAGGGCATGTCCTGTATATCGACGATAAGCACCGAGCTTCAGGTCTTAGTGCAGTCATTGAAGCGAAAAATACGGTGTTACCTCCGAATTTTTTTACTGTGAACCGATTTGCATGAAATTTTGGAATTAGGCTTATCTAACCCTTAACTTCAAAAGTGAAAATAATCTGAACTCCGCAAATTATTTTTAAGGGGTGTAAACAACCCCTTAATGGAAAAATTAACATTGAGCCATTTTATCGCTAGAAAACATGTGTAATAGTAAGTTTTGAAATTGTAAAGTGTTTTCTAACACAATTACCTCATATTAAAATCATTTTCAACCCCTTGAAATTCTTACAACCCTTGCTAACAACCCCTAAATTAAAAAAAATCACAAAAAATTACTTTGGTATGACATAAAAAGATGTAAGTATAGAGTAAGTATTATTTTGTTCTCTATAATAATAGTCCAATTTTTAACCCCCTTTCAACCCTTAAAAACAACCCCTTGATAAAAAATTGTTAAAAATTTTTTTTTGATTAAATGAAAAGGATTTAAATATTATTCTGCACTCTCGAAAGTGATTATCATAATCTTCAACTTTGCTACCCTTAAAACTACCCCTAAATTAAAACAGTAAATATATATGATTACATATTTAAAAATAATTTAATTATAGAGTAAAAAATTGCCATTTATTGAATAAAATATTTACAAATTACATATGTATTCATGCCTACGTTTCCAAAATATATGAGCCATATTATGTATATATATACACGTTACAATAGTTTTGGGTCTCTATTATACTGCGTACTTTGCTCCAAATATTCACACTCCGAAATTTTCAGTTACTAAGTAGAAAAAAATATGATAAGTTTTTGGACCATAACTCCTTCAATTTTCATGCTATCACAATTTATAACAAACCATTTTAAAGGTAATTAACAGAGCTACAACATCCTTCATTGCAATATATAGTAAAAAACCTTTTTTTAAAACGGTGAAGGGTTAAAGGGCTTAAGAGAGACTGTGAATGCGCTGCCGCGCGCTCTTTAAGCAATCATATCTCCGTCAATTTTTGTTTGACAGAAATAAAAAAAAACCAAATTGTTCGTCAGAAAAATACCTAAATTTTTCATCCCTACACTTTTTTACGTATCTGTCGTCATTTTTGAGATATTATGAAAAAAAGGTGTTTTTTTTGTAAATTTGAAATTTATTTATTTTTTTAAATCTTGATTTTTTTTTTAAATATGTGTCCTGAAGCAGCCAAACTGATACAATCTATCAAACTCTTCATAATAAAGTTATTTCTAGGCGGAATACGATTAATTTTCATTTTGGCGGAAATGGCACTTATGAAACCCATTGATTTAAAAGAAAAAATATTAAATGGTCTTCTTATTTTCAATACAGCTCACTTATTTTACGTGCAAAAGACCTTTAACAGTGCTCATTTTAAAGCTTATTTCAAGCACTACAAAAACTTTCTTTATGGCAGAATGCATAAAATGCATCTGTTCGCCGCTAGATGGCATTGAACACATAGATTAAATTTCAGACAAAATAAAAAACGGCTTTGATCTTCAATATCTAGCTTAATATTGCACTTAGAATGATTTAAAAAAAACTAAATAGTTCGTTTTTTTATCTGCTACAATTTTGGTTCTTATAAAATTTTCGATAAAACATATATTTTTGGAGATATTTGCAAAAGACCGATGAAAAACGTGAAAAAATTGCGATTTTTCAATTGCCAATAACTTGAAAAGTATTGGATTTTTCGAAAAACTTTATAGGTGATTTTTTGCTTAAAATTAGCCCTTCTATCGATATCCGAGGTTATTTTGAAAAAAAAAATGTCCACCCACGAGAAGGGGTGGCAACCACCCCCAGGGTGAGTGCGGAGTTTAAATCATTTTCACTTTTGAAGTTAAGGGTAAGATGAACCTAATTCCAAAATTTCACGCAAATCGGTTCACAGTAAAAAAATTCGGAGCAATAATGCTTCAATGACTGCACTATCTTGTTTTATAATACGCGACAGAGTCCTAGCGGGAATCTTCATTTCTCGCGATAAGATTTTTTGCTTCCTAATGGGGTTTCGACGAATTCTGGCTTTAACAGCATTAACAGCCTTTGTAGTTCTAATAGCACGCGGCCGCCCCGATCTTTTCTGGTCTTCGACAGACGAAGTGTTGTTGTATCTGTTGATTGTACGATATACGAACATACGGCTGATACCAAGCTTTTGAAGTGTCTGGAATATGACCGACGGCTCTATACCCACTTTGTGCAAGGCGATCACTGCTGTTGGGAATCAATATAAAGTCTTATGTTAATTGTCTGTAGAAATACCGTGTTGTTATCTATGGTGTGTATTAGGTTACACTATGGTATAAGCTCTATGTTGAGTGTGTTGAGAAAAGAATCGTATCGGTGCTGTGTGCAAGAAAATAAAATTGAATGATTGTCCTTCCAACTGCTGCGTTTAATTTAACTCTGCGACCTGAAATATCAACAGGTTATGGGCCCAGAGCATTAGCTGGAGAAGGAAAACAGAGGTGCTGTGTGAACATACAGAAAAATCGTGTCGTGACATGAATGATTGCGCAATCAAAATGGATGCCGGTTTTTCACAAAACGGGGTGTGTATGAAACTGAGTGAAAATAACTACTCTATATGGAAATACCAACTGGGAGTTATTTTACGATCTAGAGGATTGCTTTCGATAGTTGACGGAAGTCGTAAGAAGCCTGATTTGGCACAAGGTGATGGTGGCAAGTCCTCTTTGGACATTACAAAATGGGAGGAGGATGATGCAAAAGCACAAGAATTAATTGTAACCAGGGTTCAAGACAAAGTGTTAACGCACTTACTGACGTGTAAAAATAGTAATGATATATGGGAGAAGTTAAAAGTAATATATGAACCCAAGTCTAGAGTTAGCGTTCATCTTATTCAACAGAAATTTTTCGATTTAAAGTTCAAGGAACCAGTTGTGGATTTTATTTCCAAGTTAGAAGATTTACGACACCAGCTAGATGGCCTTGAAGAGAAGATGTCAGATAGTATGTTAATAACCAAAGTTTTAATGTCATTGCCGGAGAAGTACAGACATTTTGTATCAGCGTGGGAATCAGTTCCTGATAGCAGTCAAACCTTCCAAAGTTTGGTATCACGTTTACTCATTGAAGAGGAGAGGCATGGAAATATTGAAGCAGAATCTTCGGCTTTTACAACATCACAGTGTCGTGACTCTCGTAAAAATCATGTTGGTTCTAGGAGTGAAAGTGAAATAAAGTGTTTTGAGTGTGGTAAAATAGGCCATTTAAGAAATAATTGTAAACAAAGGAAGTGTTATTTTTGTCGTAAGGCAGGACATTTTATTAAAGACTGTAAGAGCTTGGTTGACCAAAAGTATAGTGAGGATAGAGGTGTTGAAGGTAGGAATGCACTTGTTGTGTCACCATTAGAATATATAGGAACAGAGTTTATACTGGACTCTGGGTATAAGGTGCGGAATCAAACGAGTGTTCGGGATCAAGTCATCTTTATTACTCCATCTAACTTACAATAGATAATGATTAATATATAAGTATCACCACACGCCCCAACAAATTAGAAAAAAAAATCAAATTACATTTGTATTTTTTTTTTTTTTAAGAAATGAACAATTTCGTCCTATTCTTGTGTATAATTTCCTCCTTATTGTTACGTAAAATTTTAACATTTGGTTCTAAATCTTCTAATACTTTAAATGGTCCACAATACACATCACTAAATCTATTTCCAGTTTCGTTTCTTACTAACAACATGTCATCTTTTTTGTACATAATTGGTTTCAAATATTTATCAAATTTACATTTTCTGACATCCTTAGATTTAATTAAATTTTGTCTCGCTTCATATTGCGCTTTTTGTAACCTGAATTTTAACTCACAAGAATAATTATCAACATTATACAAAGGTTCTACAACAGTACAATTTTGTAAATTAGAAGGTATATTACAACGTTTGCCAAACACCAATTCGTAGGGTGTGTACTTAGTCGATGAATGTACAGATGTGTTGTATGAGAAGCACCAATAGGGAATCCAATAACTCCAATTTCTTGAATTATTATTAGTCTGAATTCTTAAAAATGAATTTAAAGATTTATGAGAGTTTTCGAGTGCACCAATGGATTCGTGATGGTAAGCAGAAGATACAGTTTGTTTTATATTCAATAACTTACATACCTCGGACATGGTGCTGGAGATAAACTCGGTTCCTCGGTCGGTCGCTATCTCCCGCGGAATACCATACCTGAGAACGAAATTGTCAACGAAGGCTCGTGCTACGCTAATACTATCTTTAATAACTAATGGATATGCTTCTACATATTTTGTTAACTCGCACTGGAGTGTGAGTATATAACTATAATTATCAATATCCTTATCTAAGGGCCCAACTATATCTAAGAAAACCTTGTCAAAAGCCGACTGAGCCGTGGTAGTTATTACCATTGGCTGCTTAGTATGTAACGAATGCTTTTGTTTTTGGCATTTGTCACATCTTTTTACAAATGACGTCACGTCCTTTATCATATTTGGCCAGAAGTAATATTTCTTAATATTACTAACCATGCGTCGTATTCCCGCATGTCCACTACTGGGAAGCAAATGAAAATCATTGAGAATCACTCTTTTGTCATCATCGTTATTCACTCTAACGACGCCTGTTAAAATATAAATTCGGGGACCGGTCCGATTTGTATAATACTTGGTTAACCATTTTATAAACTTCTTATTTTCATCACATTTAATTACATATATTTCATTTATCGATATTTTATCACAAATAGAATCCAAATCTCTCACGAAAGCGTCTCGCGTCAAACATGATCGAGAAAATGGGTCTACAAAAATTTTCTTTTTAGATGGCACAAAAATAAAATCATTAAATCGCGTATAATGCATGTTTTTACTTATTTTATAGGTAGAAAAAATTAATTCAACGCAATTCCTTGGTTTTTCAAGTATTTCAACAACATTCGGTTGATCAGACCGAACATCATCAGTCCTGTTGACTAAGGAATTACTCGAATTATTGTTTACATTCCTCGCCATTCTCCGTGTCATAACGTTCAGAACATCCTGACTCATGCCTTTTAATTCATCTGATGTTATAAGAATACGAGACAATGCGTCTGCAGCTACATTACTCGTACCTTTAACATACTCTATCGCGTAATCGTACTCCTCTAAAGTTAACCGGAATTTTAATAATCTACTGGATGGATTATTCATGCTAAATAGATAGACTAAAGGTTTATGATCTGTTTTAATAATGAATTTTTTGCCAAATAAATACGGTCGGAAATGTTTGATAGACCAAACAATAGCTAAAAGTTCCTTTTCTATCGTCGGATAATTTATCTCGGATTTATTCAAAGAACGGCTGGCATATGCAACCGGCAAGTCATTTTTATTGCATAGCACAGAACCTATAGCCGAACCAGAAGCGTCTGTATGTAAAATAAATTCATTTTCGTCGTCAAAATTTGGATACTGTAATATAGGCGGATTAATTAGAGATTGCTTAAGAGTACTAAATGAATTTTGACATTCCGTAGTCCACTCAAATTTAGAATATTTTCTACAAAGTTTATTTAACGGTATCGTAATTTCAGCAAAACGGGGAATAAATTTACGGTAGTAGTTGGCAAAAGCGACAAAACGCCTAACTTCATCAGCATTTGTCGGTGTCGGATAGCACTGAATTACTCGTGTCTTCTCAGGATCAGGCAAAACTCCCTTTTCAGAAACTACATGACCCAAATATAGCAATTGTTTAGTCAAAAATTTACACTTATCTGGATTAATTTTTAAATTTACATTTCTTAACCTTTCAAAAACATCAATTAAATTTTTGTTGTGTAATTCAAGAGTTCTACCAAAACAAATCAAGTCATCTAGGTAAACAAGACATTTTTCATAATGCAAGCCGGACATAGCGACTGTCATTAGCCGACTGAAGGCGCTAGGGCTGGTTTTCAGTCCCATCGGCAGTCGTTTCATCTGGTACTGCTTGTTGGTAGTAAAAGCTGTATATTTTCGACTTTCTGGACATAATTCTAACTGAAAATAACCCTGACTGAGGTCTAAGTGTGTAAAATATATAGCACCTGACAAAGAATCGAGTATTTCAGTAATATTAGGTAACGGAAACTTGTCCTCCTGAAGCCTACTGTTTAATTTCCTATAATCAACCACAACACGCCATTTCTTGTTTCCACTACTATCACTCTTCTTCGGGACGAGCAACACTGGGCTCGACCATTCGCTCATACTCTCTTCTATTATGTCATTATCTAACATCTCACTAATCTGCCTATCGATCTCAATTTTCTGACTTCTGGGAAGCCTATAAGGTTTTGTATACACCGGAGTAACATTTTCCTTTAACTGAATAGACTGTTTATACAAGTTGGTAACGCTTAACTTGTCACCCGGTAATAAAAATACATCAGAGTACTTCGCACATATATTTTCAATAGACACTTGTTCTTCTTTGTTTAGATGTTTAAAATTCAAAATTGAAAATAATTTTTTCACCCGGTCCGCATTCATACACTTCGCGCTTTCAAACGAACACAACATATACTCATCCGAATTAACTACATCTGGAGTAAAGTAACTTAATTTAACTTCTGTATCTCTAGTATTTAAAATTTTCAGTGGAATTTTCCCATCACTAGGACATACTAACACCGATGCCAAAAATACACCATCGCTTAATTGCTTAGGTAAGACAACACATTCCTTCCTAACATTCGTATGAACAAAATAGGTAATCTCACATCGGGGTGGAATGGTCACATAGTTATTATAACCAAGTTGACCCATCCGTAAAGGTATATTAATAGGTACATGTTGATTAATTGTTAAAATATTTTGCTCAAAATCTAATATACAGTTAAACTTACTCAAGAAATCTTGTCCTAAAATTCCATCCGTTCTGCATGAAAAATTTTTCAAAACATAAAATTTATGTTCGAACTCATGGTTATCATAAGTTAATTTTAGATAAACAAAGCCATCGCAATATACATGTCCACCAATACCGCTTATCCTAATACTCTCGTTATGGAAAGGTATGCGTCGGTCATCTAATATCTCTTGTCTAATTACGGAGAGCGACGCGCCGGTGTCAACTAACCAAGTTTTAGATTCATCGTACACGTTTAAACAAACAGAATTAATATTTTGTACAAAGAAAAGTTCATGCCCGAAAAAACCAATTGCTGCCACTTTTGTCCATCTCATGATTTTCAGGATGAGAGTTATCATTATGAGAAGTATTATTTGTCTCGGCAATGTTTACTTGGTTCTGCCGTGTATGGCCATGAAACCCGGTGTGGCCACGAAATCTACTGGCATTGCGGTGGTTATTTCGCACATGAAAACTATTATTAAAAGTTCTACTTGCACCTCGATTACCACGATTATATCCTCGATTGTTTGTAATGTGAGAAGAAGTTGCATTTTTAGATAAAATATTTTGCGAATTATTATGATATCTAGCTCGTTGGAAACGATTTCTAACAAAAGTTGACCTACCTCTGGAATGATTATAATTCATCAACCGCTCTTCGCTGCCGCTGGAGAGGTTCTCATCGAGTGCCCCCTGGATCGCGTCCTTCAGAGTACTGTAATTTCTCGCTGCAATGATGGTACTCAGACGAGCGTTTCTCAGGCCATCGGAGAATCTTTTTATAGCAATACGCTCATTAATTGGTTTCAGAATTTCATATGCATTAGGATCTCCCTTGGCTTGAGAAATGGTCAGGTCTACAAATAACTGTTCTATTTCCTTACCATACTCCTCAATAGACCAGTTATTCTGACGTATACGCTGCAGCTGAGTCTGTATAGCTGTGTCAGATTTTTTGGGTAACAATATATTTCGCATATCTCGCAGAAGATCTGAAACGGAAGAATACTTAGAAGACATACGCAACTTGGCGCTCTCGGATAGCCTGGATTTTAAAATAAAATTAATTAACTGTGTCTTGCTACTCTCATCAATCATAGATTCATACATCTCAATATTTGAAATTAATTGCTTGGTGACACTCTCTTCCCCCGTCATAATCGGTAACAAAGAAATTGCAGTTTTTAGTTCAAATTTTTCCATTGTGCTTGTCATACTGTTTTGTTGTATATCAGAACAAAGATCACTTATTTTAGAATATAGAAAATTAATATTGTCAAATAAGGTTTGAAACAATTGGATATCCGCGTCTTTAAATTCTTTATTCTTGATTTTATTTTCTATACTACAACTTAAAGTACAGAACTTATCATATAGACATTTTGCCTCATTAAATTTAACCTCTTGAATTACAGTTGTCCTTCTACTTGGTCCTAATTTAGTAAGATACTCTTTAATGTATTTTAATTGTTCAAATATTTCCTTAACATTACTTGCCATTACATAATAACATCATAAAAAAATTACTGAATGCCTATACTAAATAGATTAGAGTTAATATACTAGGCGATTATTATGTGGGCTGGGTACCCATTTACACGGCGCTTTAAAACCACATACCTATTTTCACATCACTCACTTCACTTCACATTAGACCGGTGTAGTTGGTAGTGTAGCAGAAGCCGGCAGGTCGCGCTGCTGCCGCCGCATCAAGCTCACGGTGCGACGCAACTCGTGGGTCTCCAGGGTCCTCTGGATCCACTTGCCGTGGCACTTCCGGTAATAACGGAACAGCAAGAAGATGGCACCAACGATCAGCACCACGCAAATTGTAGATAAAATATATGTGGATGAACTCGCATGCCACAATAGCTGGTCTGATGAAGCAGAGTTTCCAGCTCCGTTCTGGGCTATAATAACCTCTTGCTCTTTTGATTTTTGACCACCCATAATTATTAATTACTTATTGAAAAACGACACCACGCGCGCGCGCACTGGCAGGGTCGCCATATAAGGTGCGGAATCAAACGAGTGTTCGGGATCAAGTCATCTTTATTACTCCATCTAACTTACAATAGATAATGATTAATATATAAGTATCACCACAGGGGCTAGTGAGCATATGACTTATTGTAGAGAAATGTTTTCAAAATTTCAAACATCATCAGGTAGATATGTAGCTGTAGGTAATGGCGAGCAATTGGAAGTAAAAGGAGTTGGGAATATTGATGTAATGGCTTTCAATGGTGATGAGTATATACCTACATCTCTTAATAATGTATTGTTTGTACCAGACTTACGGGTAAATTTATTTTCATTAGCTTGTGCATTAGATAGGGGTTATATGATGATTTCTACAGATGTGGGGTGCAAATTTTTGAAAGATGGGAGGGTTTTCGCTTTGGCTGATCGTGTTAACAAAATGTACATTATGAGATTTACAATATGTGACCTAGCATTAAGTACTTTATCAGAATGGCATCAGCGCATGGCTCATCAAAATTATAAATATGTCAAGGATTATTTAAATTTTAACAATATAAAATATGAAGGAGAGTCTGAGCAATGTCAACCGTGTATACAAGGCAAGCAACATAGAAACTCTTTTGGAGAAAGTAAAAGTCGTGCAGACCGTCCAGGTGCATTGCTACATATGGATTTATGTGGTGCAATGACACCTGCTTCATTAGGAGGTTCTTTATATTTTCTCTTAATAAAAGATGATTATAGTAGTTATAGATATGTTTATTTTTTGCAGCATAAATTTGAGACTAAAAATAAAATTGCAGAGTTTATAGAACAATTTGAAAATGAGTTCAGTTGTAGAATTGTGAGAGTGCGATCAGATAATGGAAAAGAATTTATAAATCAAGACATAGAGAAAATTTTTAAACAGAAAGGAATAATACACGAAACAACAGTTAGTTACACACCAGAGCAAAATGGAAGAATTGAAAGAGAGATGAGAACAATAGTAGAATCGGCAAGAACAATGATTTTAGAAGCAAAAATAAACAAAGAACTGTGGGCTGAAGCTGTCAACACAGCAGTCTTTACATTAAACAGAACAGGTGCTAGTAAAGTTGCTGGTGCAACACCCTTTGAACTACTTTATAAGAAGAAATTTAATGTAAACACATTGAGAATATTTGGAGCCGAAGTTTTTGTTCATATACCTAAAGAAAGAAGAACTAAATGGGATCCGAAAAGCAGACGAGGCATTTTTGTTGGTTATGGAGTACACTGCAAGGGATATAGAATATGGTTTCCAAATACTAAGAGAGTTGATACATATAGAGATGTGGTGTTTATTCAAAACAGGGATCATGAAGAATTGCCAGAGGGTGCAATAATCACAAATCAGCAAGAAAAAGTAGAAAGATATATTATAGATATTGAAGATAAATTAGTTAAAGACAAACAGGCAGAAAGATTGTCAGAAGATACCATAACCACAAATCAGCAAGAAAATATTATAGAAAGAGTAAATATTGAGGATGAATTAGTAAAAGACAAACATGTTGAAGAATCGCAAATTCAAGAAAGTGAAGGAACTGAAAGTGAATTTGGAGAGTTGGAAATGCTTGAAGAATACCTAGAGGATGACATTTCTGGCTCTGATATAGAAAATGAAAGTAGAGACGTGACAAGAAAACGACCTAAGAGATCAGTTAAGAAACCTATTTGGTTAAAAGATTATGATACTGTTTGCATGGCACAAACTGAAAAGCAGCTATCATACAAAGATGCAATAAATGGTGAAGATTCATGTTTTTGGTTAGAGGCGATAGATGAGGAGTTAAAAGCATTAAGAAAGAATAATACTTGGGTTGAGACAGATTTACCACATGGAAAGAAACCTATTGAGGCAAAATGGGTGTTTAAAATTAAAAAAAGAAGAGAATGGTAAAAGTAAATATAAGGCACCCTTGGTTGCTCGAGGTTTCCAGCAAGATGAGAAATTTGATCACGCTGATATATATGCACCAGTGGCAAAACTACCAACCTTTAGAATCCTGATGGCCATAGCAACTAAATATGACTTATGTATTAATCAAATGGATGTGAAGAGTGCATTCCTCTATGGAGATATTGATGAAGAAGTATATTTATCAAAACCAGAAGGGCTTGAACAGGATGGCAAGGTATTGAAGCTGAATAAATCCTTATATGGACTAAAGAAAAGTCCTAGA
This sequence comes from Thymelicus lineola, assembly GCA_963932265.1. Classification (NCBI taxonomy): domain Eukaryota; kingdom Metazoa; phylum Arthropoda; class Insecta; order Lepidoptera; family Hesperiidae; genus Thymelicus; species Thymelicus lineola. The sequence continues at coordinate 1,027,315 of OZ010709.1, read as the reverse complement.
AAGTGGAATCAGAAATTTAATGGTTTTTTAGTTACAGAAGGATTTATTCGAAGCCGTAGTGATTGGTGTCTATACTATAAAGAAGAAATAAAATTTTTCATCTTGGTCTACGTAGATGATATTCTTTTGGTGTCAGAAAGTCGGAAACAAATTGAAAATATAAAAGAAAAGTTGCAGGCTGAATTTGAAATGAAAGATTTGCAAGGAGTAACTAAATACTTAGGAATAAATATAACTAAAAAGGTAGATAGCATTGAATTGGATCAGAAGGATTACTTAATGGATATACTTAATAAATATAACATGCAAGAATGCAAACCTGTAAAGACACCCATCGAACCAGGAGTACAGATATCGGAGATACCATCAGAGGACAAAGAATTAATAACACAGTGTAGAAGTCTTATTGGATGCCTCATGTATGCAATGCTTGGTAGTAGACCTGATATATGTTTTGCCTTGAGTTATTTGAGTCGGTTTCAATCAAAAGGAAACATAGAATTATGGAAGGCCTTGAAGAGAGTACTAAGATATATTAGAGGCAGTCTAGATTTGAAATTGGTATTTCAGAAAACTGATGAGATACCATTACTGGGATTCTGTGATGCAGATTGGGGCGGGGATACACGGGACAGGAAATCTACATCTGGCTATGTAATGAAAGTCTTCGGCTGCACTGTATCTTGGACGAGCAGTAAGCAGCAGTGTATAGCTCTGTCTTCTACAGAGTCTGAATATGTAGCATTAGCTAAAAGTGTTTCAGAGGCATTGTGGATAAGAAATCTATTAATAGAAATCGGACTTAAATGTGACAAAATAGTCATGTTAGAGGATAACCAGTCTGTGATCCATGTCAGTAAAAATCCCGAAAATCATAAGAGGCTTAAACATATAGATTTAAAGTACCATTTTATAAGAGATAAGGTAGAGCAGAACATTGTAAAACTCAAGTATATTCCTACTGATGATCAGTTGGCAGATTTTTGTACTAAGCCATTGACTTGTGTTAAGTTTGAAAAATGTAAACTTGGATTGTTGCTAGTTTAGCATGATACTTGTATTATTATTATTTTGTGATTGTTTATTTTAGAAAAGTAATTTTTCTTTAAGGAAAGTAATTGTGATTGTGACGTTTATATTGAGGGAGGGTTTAAATTTGAAAAATGTAACTTGGATTGTTGCTAGTTTAGCATGATACTTGTATTATTATTATTTTTGTGATAGTTTATTTTAGAAGAGTAATTTTTGCTTTAAGGAAAGTAATTGAGATTGTGACGTTTATATTGAGGGAGGGTGTTGGGAATCAATATAAAGTCTTATGTTAATTGTCTGTAGAAATACCGTGTTGTTATCTATGGTGTGTATTAGGTTACACTATGGTATAAGCTCTATGTTGAGTGTGTTGAGAAAAGAATCGTATCGGTGCTGTGTGCAAGAAAATAAAATTGAATGATTGTCCTTCCAACTGCTGCGTTTAATTTAACTCTGCGACCTGAAATATCAACAACTGCAATCCTATTTTCTTTAACACCCCATTCCATATTGTAATTTGATAATGAACACGAAAAAGTATGTGAAATGGCGCGAAATCGAAAGAAGTTTTTAAAATAATATACGTGTTCAAAATTCAAAATAATTAAAAAGCTGAAAAAAAGAAAGATTTTATGTAACAGTATTTATGGCCAGACTAGGTAGTTTTGTTCATAGATGGCGCTTTCTCTATTGTTCGCTCGCTCGCGGAACGCGACAGATGAGTCATGATTTATCGTGCGTGCAGCCGGCGTTCCGTTTTAATAGACGTTATCACGTCAATAACATTTTCGTGTCTTCGTCTTCGAGATTTAGTTATACCACTTGTAAATTGTAGTTTAGATCTCTTCGACGAAGATTAGAATTAGGTTCGAACGTCAATTGGTCAGTTCGTTGGATCATTTAATTTATTGTAGTCTAGTCTATTCAGTACCGCTGATTTCACTTAGCTTAAAAAGAAAACAGACAGAGGGATAGAGAGTGGGTGCTGCTTTTTCCTTGTAATAAGAACAGATGCTATAGCAATTGTTCTGACGTGCCTCTCATTTCTATTCTGAGATCTCAAAAGTGCCCCTCCCCTAGAAGAGTTTTATAGAAATAACCCGCCAATGTCCTGGGCCTTCGAGCGACCGTTCCTCACTTTACCTCAGGCTCAGGGCGTGTAAAAGGTAAAATATTACATACCCAGTTCTCCACCAGCCACTCCACACATGAGCCACTCTAGACCAGACAGTCCTCTTGAACCAGCTACCCAGGAACCTCTTCACCACCAGGAAGTATATGAGGAAGAAATACACGATGGTGAGCAGGGCAATCAGACTGCCGAAACCGTCGCAGAGTTCCAAGGGTTCCTGTGCTGGAGAAAATAATGTACAATATTAATAAATGAAGGAAAACTCTTGTAGGATTAATTTTTTAAATTAGTGAGAATTTGAAATGAAATATAATTTTTTTGATAACAGTAAGTAGGCTTTTACTAAGTTAGTGCCCTCATCAATCTGACCATCTTAGACCATCTCCATGCACTTACCATGAGGTGGAATTGTGGTCAAACATTAACTTAGTTGAATAAAATTTTATAACTACAAAAATGTTCGTTAAAATAACATATAATACGAGTAAAAGAAATTACTTTGGATCGGCCAGAAATCGAACCTGAAATAATTCTTGACAAAAATAACCGACTTCAAAATTAGGGATAATTCAAAAACTAGGTACTCGTCAGATCTCGTTCAAATTTAAGTGGGATTACATGACAAGCACCAGCTTTCGATTAAAAAAAGAATCATCAAAATAAGTTTACCCAATCGAAAGTTCTGAGGTAACAAACATAAAAAATACAGTCGAATTGAGAACCTCCTCTTTTTTTGAAGTCGGTTAAAAATGATGTTGACCTCTGTCTGCTCGTAGTCCCTCTGTCAATACAAGACGATATACACTCTTTTGTTGTCAGAAGTGCTTGAGATTTGACATACAACGTTAAAATGCCTTCGTGTGTAGAGCTTTACTAAAAGTAATGTTTAATAAACCAATATGTTTCCCATCATTTTCACTGCATAATACGTATAAGTTACTTACTACTCGCCAGATCTACATTTTAAGCTGTTTAATGAGAACTCACCGGACACTTCCATATCAAAATTATAATACACACAAACGTAGAATTCCCTCCATCTGCCAATTACCGCGATGTGATTCAAAATTTAAACAGAAACAATATTTGTTTATGTCTTCTTTCCTATACAATAGGTTCTATAAAAAACTAAATATATACCATCTAACTCGGTTTAAAATAAAACAATTAATAACAAAACATCTAATGGAATTAAATTATGAGGAAACTGAGAGATGTGTCAATCTCTCTCAAATATAGCAGGTAAAATTTGCACCCATAATAATTATGGCGTAACTCTCTCTCTCTCTCTCACACACACACACACACATACACATACACATACATACATACACACACACATACACACACACACACACACACACACACACACACACACAAACACACATATTGCGAAATATCTATAATATTGTTAATGTGTGTATTTTGTTGATTAACACTGTATTCTGTCTCGGTGGATGAGCGGGGTACCTGTAACACAGGTGATGAACCAAGTACAGGGCCCTTGCAACACGTGAATGTAATGTGTTTATATCAATAAAATATTTTAGATTTTTTTTTTCGTGTATTATTGTAGTGTGATTGGTGTAGTGAAACAAAAGATAAACGTGTGTGTGTTGTAGCCACGGAATACAGAGTTGTCTCTGCATTCCGTGGTTGCAGCTCTTTTCGGAACAGATTTTTTGGTTAATTTGTAAGGGCATCACGTATCTATAGTTTTTCAAAAATCATTGTTATCAGTCGAAAATATAGTTTCTACCATTTCACCAGTTGCCTAAAAATACTGTCACTCTTTTAGGTACCTACTATGTAGCATGTGTATCTGAGAACTATTCTCATTCTATACTTCTTTTTAACCAAGAACTTACTAATGATCAGCCAGTAGTAGAGACAGGCGAAGAAGAATCCAAACACCAGGCCGTTCAGCGCGAACATCATCACGATCCGGATGGACGAGGAGTTGTTCTTCATGAAGTCCTCCGTGGAGGAGCTCATCTTGCTCATGGTGAGGTCCAGCCAGCCCGACGGCTTGTAGTCCAGGGGTTCATGGGTTACCTAGATATGTCTGGATTAGGAACTAGATTGTATAGATAATGCTGGGAAATTGTGTTATTGTATCTTTACGGCCAACTATTGGCTTGGCTTGGCTTCGACCCATTGATGGCCAACTACTGGGCGTAGGTTTCTTCTCTAGAAGAGGCGTAGAGCATACTCCACGCTGCTCCAGAGAGGATTGGTGAAGAAGTTAGTGGTTATCCTAAGTATCGGAAGTTATAATTGATGCCCGAAGGCATAAACCGCCTCCGACATGGCTTAACCACTGTCTTTTGATAACAACAGGGATCAAAGACTTGATGTGTCCTCCGAAGCACGGAAACGCTCAAGTAGTATTTACCACTAGCGGTCACCCATCCAGCAGACACAAGGCGCCGGGCTATGGGCGCTTCCATAGCCCGGCGGGCAAGGACAACGATTTTGCAACTCACCACTCCATTGTTAGTCCCATTTTTCTCTTTCACCTCGTCCATTTCCAGGGATGTGTTGATTGTGTCCTGAAAAAAAATCGTATTTTTTTTACGCATAAGGAGTATTTAATATATGGAAAATTATTCAAGTTCTACTACCATACTTATTGTGAACTTACGCCCCAACTCAGAGTCACTAACGGTTACTTAAATCGCTCCTTAGTACAGTTGTATGGTGATTCTTTACTAAGGAGCGATTAAAGTAACCGTTAGTGACTCTGAGTTGGGGTGTTAGAGACTTCAGATTTGAATATGACTACTTAATAATCTATCTATACTAATATTATAAAGAGGAAAGATTTTATTGTTTGCATTGAATAGGCTCCGAAACTACTGAACCGATTTGAAAAATTCTTTCACTGTTAGGAAGCTACACTATCCCCGGGTGACATAGGCTATATTATATTTTTTTTACTATTTTTCCCAAAGCGAAGCGAGGGCGATTTCCTAGTACTAATAATAAAGAGGAAAGATTTGATTGTTTGCAATGAATAGGCTCCGAAACTACTGAACCGATTTGAAAAATTCTTACACTGTTGGAAAGCCACACTATCCCCGAGTAACATAGGCTATATTACATTTTCAAAAAAATTAGGGATCCTTAATAAAACTCCAATAATGTAACCCAAGGTGTAAAAAATAAAGAAAACCGAAGCAAAGCGAGGGCGGTTACTCGTATTTTATATTTACACCATTAATGTCATTAATAGGATCGCTAAGAAAGGATTTTTGATAATTTATCCCCTAAAGCAGAGGTTCCTAGACTTTTTTTCGGTAGGTAATTAAGATTAGATCTAACTATAATTTGCGTTGCGGCTGGGTTCAACCACAAATTAATAGTTTTCGAAAAAAAAGTGAGAATTGATTGGTTAACTCATTAATTGATTGTGCTGTGAGTGGATGTGTTGGTTGGCCAATCAAAAAAGTGATACCATCCAACTTTACTTTTTTGATATCTTCTCACAGCACAAGGAACCAATCAATCCTCACTTAGAAAACACCCCATTCGGAGAGGTAAAAAGAAAAAGAAAAATTTAGTAACTAGTATTTTTTTTGTCATGCCAACGTAGACCCCCGTCGAGTGGACCCCTCATCAGACTCCCGTGGACCCCTGAGGGTCCGCCTGGACCACTTTGAGACTAAGGCCCTAAAATTTGTATGAATATATTGACATGTTTCATTCGAATCTGGTCAACCGTTGATGATTTGTCACAAACATACAAAGGACTGAGCCATCATAGGGGAACGTACAACTAAGATATAAAATATATCCTTATTCCCTAAGCTATAGCCTGATCCCCTGATATAGCCCCCGTCGCAAAAAAGTGTGATGTTAAGTTGATACTTGATGTGTCTGTTGTGGCGTATCTCTTAAACGTATGGACCGATTATGATGCGGTTCTTTTTGTTTGAAAGTTGACTTGGCGTGATCGAGATGCTTCTTAGCTATGTTTAATGTAAAAAACTGTCGGGGTATTTCAAGTTAAGTACAATATTAGGAGGGTAGTATGACATCCGCTAAATTATCACACTCACACAAATCTATTACTCAGTATTCTCCAGTCGCATCGCAGTTGTACTGTCTTAAAAAATAACCCTTATATCTTTTTGCATAGGTAAGGAAAGATAAGTACTTAGCTTTATTTTTCATCATGACTTATTTATTTATTTAAGCTTTATTGAACCATACAAAATGTATTAGTACAAAAGGCGGACTTAATGCAGCATTCTCTGCCAGTCAACCTTAGGGCAGTTGGACAGCAATGAAGGCGGTTGCAAAGAAAAAATTATGACTTGTAGTTAATTATTTTGTGTGTGCGAATTACGACACGGGAAAACTATCATGTTAAATATTTTCATTACCATAACAAATAAAACGTGGTCTATTAGCTACGAGTTTATCTATGTTGTAACAATTTGAACAATTCTTTGTTAAAATACGCTTAATATGTATAAGGACAGTTTGTTTTATAAACACTGTTATAAGATTGTAAAACTAACGTGGACACTATCCCCACAGGTACCTATTTATTGTCCACTATTTTGGCTAGACTTTACTTTGTACTGGGTGGATTTGTGTACCGTGAACACTCGGCAAAGGAGTTAGGTATGCTTATGCTTGGCACCAATGATATTATAATATTAAAAAGAGGCAGATATGTCATAAGCGCGCGCGTTGTGTGACGCAAAAAGTTCCCAATTGGGAACTCTTATTCAGGTGAAGAAAGAGATAGCCATGTAGTTTTGACGCGAGAGCGATAAAGACGTGCGGTAAAGCAATAAAGCGTGCCTTGCGGACATCGGAACAGATTTTTCGGTTGATTTGTAAGGGCATAACGTATCTATATTTTTTTAAATATCATTGCATGGCACGATATTTTAAATGATCAAATAAATAAATAATTAAACGCTTACACACTCATGCCCCCAAAGTAGGATTTTTTTAACTGTGGCGTGGGTGGCATGGACGACACATATCACAATAACACACTGTTTTAATATAACATTTCAGTTTTAATAAATTTGATTTTGTTTTTGTTCACTCTACACCTAATTCACAGCAAAATCGATCGACTTCTAAATTCTAAATCAATAAACGTCATAAAATATGAACCATTAGCGATAACAACCGAAACCAATTAAATATACCGTTATGAAATTATTTTCCTGCTCTTGTTACGAGCTGGTCGTTAAATTTTACTTTAAAGGAAATAGCAAACAAACGTAAAGTCTAGGTTATTGTCAAGTTATATTTATTTATTTATTTATTTAAAAATTTTATGTACACGAATAAACTTAAATTAAAACGTCATATAAATCTATAGTACATAGGCACTGCTTATTTCAAAATGAAATTTCTTCCAGCAGACCTGGTAGTTGAAATTTTATACGAGAGGCAAACTTAGCGTGCACATAAAAATGGAATAAAGTATTAGGTATACATTAGTACATAAGTAGTACATTAGTACATTAGTATTATACATAAGTATTTACTTAGTTAAATCTTTCTTTTCCAATAAATATGTGGCTTCAAGTTATTCAAAGTCAAAATTCTAAATTCTAAAGGGACTTCATGGTGATTATAATTAACACAAAAGATATAGAGAGAGACAATATCATCATCTACTTAAATAAAAAATATTATTATGTGTGTGTCAGCTTCAACGCACGCACGAGTTTAACGCCATCTAGTATGCAATCATCAAATCAGTAACAAGATTATTACAACGCCATCTAGTTTGCGATTTTCAAATCAGAGTCTTCGATTCTAAAGAAGTTGAACTCTAAAAATTACAATAATACTCAACTACTTTCATAAGAAAATACTATTTAAAGTAGGTATGTGCAAGTGTGAATCCAAGGTGAATCCCTCATTTTAGTAGTCTCTGGGGACTCTGGGAACTTTTGCCCTCACTTATAGCTACTATAAAAATAAGTATCTTTTTCTCGCAATAAAAGTCATGTTGCTGATATTTAAAAAAAATATTTTTACAAAAATTTCGATGATGCGTTTGGTATTTTAGATAGATAAATAAACTTTTTTATTGTTTGTACACCATAGTATTGAACATAAAATGGAATTTAAATGGCAATTATTAATTACTGTATTTTTATTTAATTATTGGTAGGCCATTAAGGACCAGTGCCGGATTTATATTTTTTATGAGTGTAGGCCAATTAATTTTCGCCGCCCCATGTGCCTTTCTAAAATAATAATTTTCCATTCATAGTAAGGAAGGCACTGAATTAGTCACTAAGAAAGTGCGTAAAAAACAAGAATTTCAATTTTTTGCGACACTTTTGAATAGCAAAATCAACTATAATAAATCATCTTCTGAAATCTGCTGCCCCTAGGACGCTGCCGCCCATAGGCCGCGGCCTATACGGCCTATTGGTAAATCCAGGACTGTTAAGGACGTAAATTACAATGGTACTTACGCTCTTACTCGCACCGAAGTAGTGGTCCATATTGATTACTTGTGTAGTAAAGCTTCTCCAATATCACAAATTCTCCATCTTGCCAGAAGCGACTACTGTAGTTGCCAGAAGCTGCAGCAACGTTGTTCCTAAAACAATGAAAAGTGAATGAATAACATTGAAGTATTATTACTAGCGTATAGAACCGACACCGCGAACACCATGTATGTCCCAATGCATTGGCGCCACGTGGCTTCAATCTTCAATGGATTCGTTCCATTTTGAAAGGAGAACGGGGGCTCCATTTTGAAAATGGAACGTCCCGGCGGGACACACATTTTGTTCGACATGTCTGTTCTATGACATTATACTTCAATGACTATACTTCATATTCTCAAAGGTGTATGAAGCCTGCTCGCACTTGGCCAGTGTGGTGGACCATGGCCGTACCACATTGCGAGAGACATATTCCCATCAGTGGGACAGTTTTGGGTTTTGGTGGCGATGTAGAAATGTTTATATAACTCACTAGAGTTAATACTATCACGGATGTAAAAGTTTCTAACTTTTAAGGGTAGAATCCGTACCTCCCTTACCTACTTTATACACTCAGCACAAAACAAGCCTATTATATAATATAAATCAATTATAGTGGTGGAAATCAACAAAATTATGTACTATTGCGTGTGGTGTAGTCGTAAACAGATTAAAAACTTGTTCATGGTGAGATAACGGTCATATTGTTGAATAATTTGACTTTTTGATAAGATAATAATTAAGATAATATCATTTGAACAATGATACGTTGTTTCCTCTAGGCTACTGAGGTAGTCTACTAAAGTTAAGTGTGAAAGTTTTACTGAAATCGACCGTGTAGTCTTGAGAGCCAGTTCTTTGTATCTTTTTCTTCTCTCTTGCTTGGCCGGCAATGCATCAGTGATGCCTTTGGTGTTGCTGATGTCCATGGGCGATGATAGCTTACCATCAGGTGGATCGTCAGCTCGTTTGCCGGCTATTTCCATATAAAAAGTCTTGTCTAACTACTTGGTACTTGGTTTTCAATGCACCTTTTTGGCTGTTAGTTCTTTTTTAAAGGAAATAGCCGATGAACGAGATGTCAAGCACATCATGAATAGCAGTGGCTGAGGCTACATTAATTCGCAACGTATCCTGCGACGCGTGAGTAAAGTTTATCGCTAACAATAAATACCTAAATTATCGCTAGCTAGTATCGCTAGCAATCTTTGATTTGTTTATGCGACAGGAGCAACGTTAGTTAATTACGACATTGCCTACATCAACCTATTATCGAAATTGTAGCGAATTTATTAAAAATGGTCACTTGTAATAATCTAAAATTTTAATAAAAAAATAACCGACATCAAATGAAGTACTTACATTCCTTCCAATAAAAAAAGAATCATCGAAATCGGTTGGCGTAATATTGAGTTATTCGTCCATTTGTCGCGCGCGCACATACTTATTAAATGCAAAGACTTTTAAGTATCGTTTTCTCATGGATGCCATTGTCACATCTCGCTAAAATTTAAGTGGGACCACACGACAAGCACCAACTTTCGATTAAAAAAAGATCCAAATCGTGAACCGATTCCAGTCGAAAGTTCTGAGGTAACAAACATAAAAAAATACAGTCGAATTGAGAACCTCTCCCTTTTTTTGAAGTCGGTTAAAAAGTATAAATTACACGGACTCCCATCCTACAAGGGCCTGAGGCCTGAGCTAAGAGTTAATGGTGCCCCTCTAGCGCCCTTTTATCGACGTGGCGCCTCCCAAAAAAGGCTTGCCTGCCGCCATAGCTGAATAATATTTTATCATAACATTCTTCGTAATAACTTAACAAAAAATAACCGACTTATAACAAAAACAATCTTCGAACAAGTATGTAATAAAATGAGAATAACAAAATCATCAACGTAGTGGAACTTAATTAAATACGCATTATTAGGGATAACTCAAAAACTACTTGTCAGATCTTGCTCAAGTTTAAGTTCTAGCAGAACTGATCAGTTCTGCTCTAAGTTTTAAATGGGACCACATGACAAGCACCAGCTTTCGACTAAAAAAAGAATCATAAAAATCGGTTCACCCAGGCAAAAGTTCTGAGATAACAAATATTAAAAAAAATAAACAATCGAATTGAATACTTGCCTCCTCCTTTTTTGAAGTCGATTAATAAAACTGTAGTCAATCATTGAAGTATAATGTCATAGAACAGACATCTCGATCAAAATGTGTGTCCCGCCCGGGAGGTTCCATTTTCAATATGGAGCCCCCGTTCTCCTTTCAAAATGGAACGAGTCCATTGAAGATTGAAGCCACGTGGCGCCAATGCAGTGGGACATACATGGTGTTCGCGATGTCGGTTCTATACGCTAGTAAGTACTTCAATGTAGTCAATACATTAAATTAGATACATTATGTAAATATAATGAGACTGGTACGTTTACGGAAAATAAAGACGAAAAACATATCGATTATGTAAATATTTATAAAATTTCGAAGTAATTACCAAGCCTTATTCAATTTAGTTGTCCCTTGCCCAAGGTCATAGAATATTTTCTGATAGCAATTTTATTATCTTTAATTTAAATGATTAAAATTGTTATCGTTAATAGCCCTATAATAAAGATATTCCTATATAATGAATAACCTTATAAGATTATAAAATTTTTGATTAGCAATTTATTTAGATTAAAATTACATGATTATTATATTTATAGGACATTATTGCAATTCATTCATAAAAATGGATTGATATTATGAACCATAATAAGCCAAATACACCCAGGACCACCTTTTTTCAAAAATAGTATGCTTTGAATAAATTTTTTATTTTGTTTAATTTCAATATTTTTAACGGACTTCAAAAAAGGAGGTTCTCAATTCGACTGTATTTTTTTATGTTTGTTACCACAGAACTTTGGACTGGGTGAACCGATTTGGATGATTCTTTTTTTAATCGAAAGCTGGTGCTTGTCGTGTGGTCCCACATAAATTTGAACGAGGCCTGACAATGACATCCATGTCAAAATCATATAATTCTTAAATTTGCATTAAGTATATGCGCGATAAATGGACGAATAACTCAATATCGCGCCAACCGATTTCGATGATTCTTTTTTTATGGAAAGCTGGGGCTTGTCGTGTAGTCCCACATAAATTAGAGCGAGATCTGACAATGGTATCCATGTCAAAGGTACAATGTACTTCATTTGAAGTCGGTTATTTTTTTGGTAAAATGTTAGATTATCAATATTTAAGAAGCCTAGCCTTGAGATTCCTATCATTATTCGTTTACGATTGTGTGACCCATTAAGTGATTTCATAATCGAATCACCATTTAAATACCATAACCTTAAGAACACCAAATAACTTGCGTTTATTTGTCGGTACTTAATCTTAAGTATATAGATATAAAAATCTCGTGTTACGGTGTTTGTAGTAGCACCCAATGATATTAGGTACAATGTAAAAAAGAGGGTAGCACAATTGAAGTATTATAACTAGCGTATAGAACCGACGCCGCGAAGCCGCAAAGACCAGGTACTCGTATGTCCCAATGCATTGGCGCTACGTGGCTTCAATCTTCAATGGATTCGTTCGATTTTGAAAGGAGAACGGGGGCTCAATTTTGAAAATAGAACCTCCCGGCGGGACACACATTTTGTTTGAGATGAAATATATTTTATAAAATATGTAGGTGATTAGAGTTCCCAGGTATCGGGATTTACGCGGGAAATGTCCCCGCGCGAACAATGTCACGGGCACAGCTAATATATTAAAGTAAGGTGAACATTCGCCTGTTTTTAACCTCGAACGCAACGACCTCTAGTGAAAAGAAATAGTTTGATGATTTATTATGAGATAAAAGATATTTATTGCTAAGTTGGTGTTCAATGCAGATTTAATTAACTGATTTAGGATTACAAGAGAAACCTCGGTATTAACACTGTTTGGCCCGCCTTTTGTTACGAAATAATGTGACATTAAAATAAATTAAAACAAAATTTATTTATTATGAAATAAGTTGCTCTCAGCTGGAAGTAAATTTAGTCATTTTAGTGTGAATAAGACAATATCATGTTATGTCAGAGTATGTGTATATCCCTCGAATAACTACTTGACGAATTCTTGTTGAATGAATATTTTATTAAACAATTTCTAAAATAATTGACTGAAGTAAAAGTAGGAAATAAAAGCTGTGATAAAAGTTAGGTACCTAAAAGTACCTATATTTTTTTCGGGGTCGTTGCCAGCAAACCCATCAAAAATTAATGTAAAAAACCTCATTATTCCATAATTTTAAATTTAATTGTAATTTTTGGAGTTTTAACTCCTTTAGAATGGATTTTCATATTTTTAAGCCCGCGGTATGAAAATTTATGAGGAATAAAATCAAATTTTCTCCATTACGTTATGATTAAATGCGTTATGCGTTACACGTTATGTTTGTAAATTGTACCACATAATCTATTATTGTAAATGGGTGAATTTCCCAAGTGCATTTTTGAGACGGCGAGGTTGAAAATTAATGTGTGGAGGTGAACTACAATTATGCATAATTTTATATAGGTAGTTTAAGTAGTGATCTACATGATAGTGAAGTATTCAGAGGTATTTAATACATAGATTCTTAATAAAAAAATATCTAAGACCTAAAATCTAATTCCGGTGTACTGTCCAAACTGCGTTTATTTACATATTTTATTAATTTAATTTTTTTTGGTAAATAAATTTCATTGAAAGGGAATGTTTTTTAGAAATACATGAAATAACACAACTAATATATATTTATGGAGTAATTTAAAATTAAACAACAGCTCTTAAAACATCTTTTAAAAATGTCCTACAAAAAAAAGCAATACCGGTGGCGCATTTTGTATACTTCATTACTTGTTACTTCACGACTTGGAAGACACCTTACTGGCTCTCCCCGCACCGTTCAGTTGTGCTCTTGCAAACTGCGTGTTAGGATGACCCACTGGCTGCGTAATTTTCCTGCCAAACACGTAAGTAAGGTGCGTTGGGGTATGTTCGGACGGTTTTTAGTTGTATTTGGAAGATGTTGGCAAACTTTATTTTGTGCGAAAGTTACAATAGTTAGCACAATGAATTATAGAGAAAATTCATGGTTAATAAATAACCTATAAGACAGAATGTGTTTAATGTTGTTATAAATGAAGCACCTACTATTTATCGGGTGTTTAAAATATGAATAAAATTTTAAAACCTTGGGAAAAATCGGACGTTCATGGGTGAAGATCGGACTACCTTCTAAAATCGCCATTGTGCCTTAAAACACAGATTTCATAGAACGAAAATATCTGTTCTTATATGTCCTACAAGATTTTCTTTGGAAATTTTTATATATTGTAAAAAAAAGTAGTATTATAACAAAAGTATTTTTTTTTGTTTTGGACGTCCGACCTTACCCCACTAGACCAAATCTCAAATTTTCATGGCTCTCAAACTTTCGTGTTCCTGATCCTGATAAGCTTTTCTTTCAGTCAAAATTATTTATCTATTAGCATATTTAAGATTGAATAGGTTACACTTTTATGTGTTGGATCAATAAATAAAACCTTACAATTGTTCAGCTAATCAAAGATTTATTAAACTTCTTATTTATGCTATTCTTAGCTTTTTATTCGTTCTACTGCCGATATTAAATCCTCCTGCGAATATGATGTTGCCCGCAGTGACTTTCTCTCGTACTGACGCGGCATTATGACCCTACAAAGAAAATGCTTAGTTAAAGATAGATAATTATACACATTACATTTTATGTTCGGCCCGTAAAAGGCATCTTAAAAATCTATTAACAATAATATTTTAAGAAAACATAATTAAAGGTAATAAAATACAAATGAATTCACGTAATAAAATAAAACAAAGCACTAACTTCATGAGAAATTTTGTTTATCAACAAGATCAGCTACATAGCGATAGATTGCAACACCATGAAACATCGGGTGTTAAAGTTCGGATTAAAATAAAGTTTTACAACCTCATGCATTTTCACTTCAGTTTCAGAATTTTCAAATCCGATTATTTTTAGTCCGAACTTCACCTATTAATATCTGCTTGGGGAAAGTCCGGAACTCAGCCTATAATCACATTTTACACACACACAGCCTATTTTAAACAGATATATTAAAAGACACCACGTATCCTGATAACTCAAAAATTTATTATTTGAAAAAATAGTTAATACTCACCAAAAAAGCCAGCAAAATGTTGTTTGGGGTAAATCCGTATTTCGTAAATTATCCTAAAAGTCGACACTTTCTGTTTCTCGTGCATAACTCACACCTGATGCGTCGGAACGGCCAACACGAACAGGGACGTGGGGCAATACGAAAAGGCGTCTCAGGCTTTGTTGCCAGATTATAAAAATAACTACTAATTCGGAATATATTTAACAAAAACGGTCTTCCCCCATATACGATCTTACCCCAACGCACCTTACTAACTGCGGTGGCGCAGGAATACAAAATCATCCAATTCCGATGTCATGTATATTAGTAAAAGTACAAAGCAGATTATCTAGAAATTTTATGGAGGGTTCCATTAACGGTTTTCAGCTATAATTGTGAAATAAAAGTTAACCTGTGACTAAAAGTTTTCTTTAAAATTCAAGTTTTGTCTCTGATTCTAAGTCCGGTGGCGCAATCTCAGTGGCTCCGGTGGCAAATCAAAGCGTATAGGGAAGTATAGGCCACAGAAACACAAGCGTGTCTCCATTTATCCATCAGCCCTTGGAGGTCCACTGCTGGACATAGGCTTCCCCTAACTTGCACCACTCTGACCGGTCCCGAGCCTTCTGAATCCAGCGGATGCCCGCTGTCTTCTTCAGGTCGTCAGTCAACCTGGTCGGAGGGCGTCCTATGCTCCTTTTTCCGAGACGTGGGCGCCATTCGAGGACCTTTCTTACCCAACGGTTATCGATCCCTCGCACTATGTGGCCCGCCCATTGCCACTTCAGCCGCCTAATTCTTTGAGCTATGTCGGTTACCCCTGTTCGTCTACGGAGCTCATCATTTCTGATGCGATCACGTAGAGAAATACCAAGCATAGACTTCTCCATAGCCCGCTGCGCTTCTCTGAGGTTGTGGATTAGGCCAATAGTAAACCACGTCTCGGATTCGTATGTCATCACTGGCAACACACACTGCTCGAACACCTTAAACTTCAGGCAATGAGGTAGTGTTTTGGACGACAATATTCATATATTGTCGTCCAAAAAAATTGTGTTCGAAGTTTCCCGAACGCAGCTCGTCCGAGTTGGATTCTACAAGTAACTTCTTTCTCGAAGTTAGACTTACCCATCTGGATCACTTGTCCCAGGTAATTGTATTCGTCTAGAACTTCGAGAGCAGCGCCGTCAACAACAACCGATACGGGTGTGACATGGACATTCGACATGATTTTCGTCGTGTCCATGTTCATCTTAAGACCCACCCGTTGTGAGGCGCTGTTCAAGTCCCCGAGCATTGTACCAAGTTCTTCCAGGGAACCCGCCAGGATGACTATATCATCGGCATATCACAGGTGTGTGATGTATTCGCCATTGATGTTAATGCCATGTTATTTCCACTCCGTCAGCTTGAGCACGTCTTCCAACACAGCGGTGAACAGTTTTGGGGATATGACATCCTTGTCCGACACTTCTCTGCAGTTGGATGGAGTTCATTGCTGTGTCGTGTACTCTGACGGACATGATGGCGGATGAGTGCAAACACTTCAACACCTCGATATACCGGTAGTCGATCCGCCACCGCTGGAGAGAATCTAGTACCACCCAGATCTCAATAGAATCAAAGGCCTTCTCATAGTCCACATAGGCTATACATAACGGCAAATTATACTCCTCGGTCTTTTGTATAATCTGCCACAATGTGTGTATCTATGGTGCTGTAGCCTTTTCGGAATCCTGCTTGTTCGGGAGGCTGGAAGTCGTTAAGCCTGCGTGCAATGCGATTTGTGAGGACCCTCGAAAACAGCTTATAAACGTGGCTCAGGAGTGCAATGGGCCTGTCTAATCACCGCTAAAAGGAGTCCGTTCATCTAGACTCCTACTCTTCAAAATGTACATATCTTTAAAGTATTAAATGATCCTGCCTTTATGATTTCTCGTTGGCATAAATCAATTTCGTTGGATCAAATTCTAATTCCAGTGGTCCTAATTTCGGTGGCATTTGATAGTGTAATTTGATAATATCTCCGGAACAAATAAATTTTATTTCAATCTCTACTATATGACTAATTATTACTACTATTTACGTATTATTTATGCCAAATAAAGTGTATTAGAAACAGCAAATTTAAATTTAATAAATTTCGGTGGCTTGGATTTTAATTCCGGTGGTCCTTTAATAATTTCGGTGGCATTTGATAATTTCAAATGGAAATATCTCATGAACTAATAATTTTTTTTCGTTCTCTAGTATATGATTAATTAGTACTACTCTTTATCTATTATTTAGGCCAAAAATTTTTATCAGAAACAGCAAATTTAAATTCGCCACTGTAATTAGGCAAAATTCGTGTTTGTTGAAATTCACCCAAATTCATGTAAATAAAAACATCACGTTAAATTAAACAATCAAATTTTCTTTCGTCTCGAAAGGATCATGAATTTTTATTTTATTTAACTAGCTATTGCCCGCACCGCAGCTTCGCACGCAGAAATTTTGCTTATCATATTTACGGGATAAATAAAGAAGTGAAATAGGTTTCACCCCTTTGGAGGTTGAATTTTGAAAATTCCTTTCGTATAAAATGTCTACGTCTTAGAGTAATGCCTATTTGTGCGATATTATATATTATTATATATATTATAACAGATTTTATACATTTTTTATTTGCATATTTGTCATTGCTAAGCCTTCATACTGTAATCTCTGATATAACGAATATTTACTGTGTTCACAACTGGAAAAAAACCGTCCTACTTTCGCTTTGGAAAATGTAAAGTCCAAAACTCACACCCACATATTCTAATAAATAGTAGTAACGAGATAGTACGAGTAGTAGATATATGTTCATAACGACTTATTGAGATGTCGTCACGCAATCAACAAAATCACTTCGCGTTTATTCAATCGACAGCATTCGTCACGCAAGATAACATCAACTAGCCTTAGGATAAAATACTTGACCGTATCATAAGATTAATAAATTG
Organism: Thymelicus lineola; assembly: GCA_963932265.1. Taxonomy (NCBI): domain Eukaryota; kingdom Metazoa; phylum Arthropoda; class Insecta; order Lepidoptera; family Hesperiidae; genus Thymelicus; species Thymelicus lineola. Next base: position 1,009,503 of record OZ010709.1, on the reverse strand, counting down.
ATCGCGAATAAGATTAAATAGAGAGTTTTACCTACCAATAAAACTTACCTATTATTTTTCCTGAGATATTCGGAATCCATATTGAGTTTAGCCTTCCGTTTTTCGTGTGTTCCGGCCTAGTTTTACCCTCTCTTCCGGTGGTGGCGCCTCCTGTTTTCAGTTCCGGTTTCCGGTTTCCGGTTACACGTTGTCCTACTGCACTTTTTACCCCGTGCAGTTTTTCTCGTCATTATACGCGTAAGTACCAGGTAGGAATTACCTGGATTCCGAATATCTCAGGAAAAATAATAGGTAAGTTTTATTGGTAGGTAAAACTCTCTATTATTTGTTCCGTCTCGATATTCGGAATCCATATTGAGTGATGTGTTTGATTTCTCCTGGTACTAAAATTATGATGCTATAATGTGTTAAAAGTATTGGAAATGAAATTACCCTTTAATATTAGAACTTTTATTGTTATCTATGACATCATTGTACAAAAAATTACTTGAATATGTAATGAATAAGTAATTCAATAATCAACTATAGATTAACTAATCAATTAAAAATATTCATCTTTATTTGATGCTGTTGATGGACATTTCTAACTTTTGAGTGACATTTTTATATTTCACTTTGCTTCAAAATACTGAGATAAAGACATGTTATCAGTACACGCGGTTTCATCTAAATCTCTTATTCTTCTTTGGTAATACCGCCTGAATGTATGCTCTTGTTTCCAGTTACCTGTAGCCAGAATTTGATCTATTGGAAACTTTTCTAACCAGTTTAGTGAAGACACTGCAGAACGAATCGATCCAGGAGACGCTTCAATCCCAGCTTCCCGGAGTGCAGCTTTAATCCATCCTCCGATAATCGTTTTTGTGGCAGGTTTACATTGACCTCTGGTTGTAATAAACAACTCTGACCAGTTTCCTTCCCTGCGACGTTGCTGTGATGTTGCTAGTAACTGGCGAATCCAGTACACTATGTTGAGATTTCGATCAGGGTGCTCCTTGATCTTCCAGCCGGACTGTCTATGAGTAGCAGAGTCCGTCTTAGAACCAAAGGCTGGCCACATTGTTATAGAATCACCTTCATCAATTAAACTTTCTGATCCGGTTCGTAGTAGAGTAAGATCGTGGACTCGTCGCCCAGAAGAAAGCAATAGTAATATAGCAGTGCGTTTAGAAACTTGATAGAAATTACCCGGATCTGGGCTTTCAGAACTTAAATAATTTATAACATCTATAGGGTTCCATATCGGGGATCTTGTTTCTTTAATCCTTGAATTAGAAATCGCTCGTAGCATTTGCTTGACCAGAAAATTTGATGTTACATCTTGGTCACTAGTTCTGGTGAAAGTAGAAATTACTGATTTGTGGACCAGAATTGTCCTGTAAGCTAAACCCTCCCTATTATAGAGGTAAGCTAGATACCGAGCTACTGTAGGTGGATCCGGCCCTTGAAAATCTACTGAACGGGATAAACACCACCTTTTCCATTTGTTCCATGCTGGAATGTATGTACGAATGGTAGACTTCCTCCAGCTGGCCAGGAGTAAAGCTTTTTCTTCTTCTGACCAATCTTTTATCAAGTTTGCCCAGCGCGAATCAGCCATGCCTCCAAGAATATGTTCGTCACCTCGGGTGGAGGACGACCTGTCTTCGTGTCTATCAGCACATTCGGAAGGTCTCTGATCTGGTACGGTTTGAATATTGCCCGCCTCTGTAGGTCCGCCATCCAAAACACTTTGTCCCATCTCGGGGCTATGACGATGTATTGCCCCCGACATGAGTTCAGGTGATTCAACACTTGTGGTATCAGGTTTGGTGGTGGAAACAACCACCCTAGGCTGAAGTTCCATGGATGCAGAAAAGCATTGTGGTAGAGTGCTTCGTCGTCCTTTGTATCCATCGACACATACCTTTGTACCACATGGGCTGTCCTCGATGCAAATAGATCTACCTCTGGTGTCCCCCACATCTGAAAGATGACTTTCGTCGCTAGAGGTAATAGGTGCCATTCTGGACTCACTTTCTTGCGCGATAGGGCATCGACGTCGGTATTGTATCGTCCTGGGAAGTACTGTGCCGATAAATTTGCGTTTAGACGGTCCAGTAAGTCTAGGAGATGCTTGGTCAGATTTAAAAGTTTCTTGGATCTCGTCCCGCCTTCTTTGTTTATATATGCTACTACTGTCCGATTGTCGGTCTGTAACAATATATGTGCATTTTTTAACTGCTGCTATTCGCGTTCGATCGTTGCATGGACCGCATACAGTTCCTTGCAGTTGACATGCCAAGACTGTTGAGCAGCTGTCCACTCCCCTGCTAGAGTCAGCTGTCCGAGCTGGGCTCCCCAGCCTATGTCTGATGCATCGGTTGTAAGCAGATGTGAAATCGGCTCCTTGTGTAGTGGTAGTGCGCTGGATGCCATTTTCTCCCACCAATTCATCTCGGCTAGAACTGGTTGCGGAATCTTGAATTGTTTGTGGGGTGAGGCTTTCGGCAAAAGTCGACTGAAGTATTGAATCGTTCGACAATGTAGCCTGCCTCTGCTTACCACGAACGAGGCAAAGTTGAGTCTCCCCATTAGGGACTGGGCCTGTCTGAGGGACCAACTGCCGCGTGAGATCTGTTTTTGTAATGCCCTGCGTAGCGTTAGGCATTTTGGTTCCGACAGGGACCTTGAATTGGTTCGTGTGTCCCAGGTAACGCCTAGAAATTCTAAGTGTTGCGTCGGAACCAGAACAGATTTGTCGTAGTTGACCATCCAACCCAGGTGTTGCATAAGAGTGGTCACGAAACTCACCTGTTTTTTCAGCAGATCGTAAGATTGGTTGGCCAGTAAAAAGTCGTCGAGATATACCACACAACGGATCTGATGGGCTCGTAAGTATTCTGCTATCCAATTTGTCACTGCAGCGAATATTCCTGGTGCTGCAGAGAGGCCAAAGGGCAGACAGGTCATCTGATAGAGTCTTCCCTTGTAGCTTGCTCTGAGAAACCTGCGATGCTGATGGTCTATGGGTAAGTGAAAGTAGGCCTGACTCAAGTCTAATTTTACCATCCAGTCCTTGCTCTGCAGAAAGGTTGGAACTCGAAAGTGGCTGAAAAGTTGAAAATTCCTGTTCTTCACGAACTTGTTCAGGCGTTTTAAATTGAAAATCGGCCGAACAGAGCCGTCCTGCTTTGGTATGAGAAAAAAGTTCGATAGGTAGCTTGGAGATATTTCCGCCTCTTCGAGTACTTGACTTTCTATCATAATTGTTATTTGTTCCGACATTTGAGTTGATATTTTTGTTGCGAAATTCGAAATTACTGTTGGACTTGGATAAATGAGAGGCGGCTTCAATAAAAAAGGAATGCGAATACCATTTAAAATCTTGCAAATTTCTTGTGGAGCTCCCAACTTTCGCCAAATATGCTGATATTGCCTGAGACAACCGCCCTGAAAGTGTCTCGAGTCATGCTCGCCGATTTTTATTCTTGGATGGAGAGTAGGAGCGGGGGGCTCTGCCTTTTGATTGATGTCTAGGCTTTGTATTAGATTTCTTTCCTTTTCGGCTTTGAAAGTGGTTAGATTTTCCTTTGTTCCGTGAATTATTAGATCGAAAGGTGTCTCCTTTTGGATGGCCTGGATGTTTAAATGTCATTGCGGTACCTACGTGACCACTACTAGTGCAAGGCCGACCTGCCTCGTGATTAGAGCGCAGCGTGGTTGTCTTAGAAGAACTCGGGGTCAAGGATAATTTATCGGCCCCCCCTATTTTTTGTATATACTTGTTCAATAGGTCTTTATCAAATAAATTCTCGGCACTAGGGGGTATTTTATCTAAGCCGGCACTAACAAATTCATCCGGTATTTGTCTGAGTAAGGAGTCCCTCCGTAAACGAACAAAATCGGCTCTCCTTCCACATGCTATTTGTAATATGTCATCGCTTACCTTCATAAATGCAGAGTCTTTACTAAATAATTGCTCAACTTTTCCAAATAATGTGGATGGTGTTAGGTTAGTATCTTTCTCACCTGACCAATTAACCAAACTCTGTAAGGTACTACACAACTCCTCCTTTTGAATAAGCATTGCGTTTGACATAGCCGCGAAAGAACGCTCGATAAGATACATACGATAATCTTCGTTTGATGGAGATTCAAATCGTCTTAGCTCGTCGTTAATACCAAGCTCTATGAAACCTGGAGTACTTAAATATTTCTTTTGAGCTTCGGAAAATCGAATACCTAGCCAGTCATCACTTTGAAAACGTTGTAGCTCTACTAACCTCATCAAACGCCTCTCGTTAGACTTGGGATAAACCGGATCTTTAACTATTGTAGCGTATCCCGAAATATTAAGAGAAGCATTTTCAGAACTTGTAGAAGGCAACGGTTGTAAAGTAATTCCATCACTATGAATATTACTATTCTTATTTGTTACTTGCACTTCCTCTGAAGATGACTGGGAATTTTCGGCAACTTTCGCTTGAGAGCCAGTTATCAAATTAGTTAAAAAGGCTACTTGTTGAGATAAGAATTCAATCTTTAAATCACTTACATGTCGTGCGCGCTTTGCAGGTCTTCGTCCACTTGAGCGCGTGCCAGTATCAGATTCATTTACCACGCTTTGTTCCTCGCTACTTGAATCCGAAGATGAATCTGACGATTCAATCCTCTGACTATTTCGCCTCTTATTTCCAGCTTGTAGTACCTCGTTATCGTTTATTTCCATCGCAAAAGAGAGGGCACTTTTCTTGCGAAAAAATAAAGCACTTAACACCTTATAATCGCTTAAGAACTTTAAGACACGTCTGAACACTACGAAAAACGACGCTATAATGACGAGAAAAACTGCACGGGGTAAAAAGTGCAGTAGGACAACGTGTAACCGGAAACCGGAAACCGGAACTGAAAACAGGAGGCGCCACCACCGGAAGAGAGGGTAAAACTAGGCCGGAACACACGAAAAACGGAAGGCTAAACTCAATATGGATTCCGAATATCGAGACGGAACAAATAATAACAATTATTCTTTCCCGTGCCGTGTTACGACATGGCTTAACGACTGATATCTAACGATAACATTAAGCTAATGATATGACGTAAGGACCGAATTCAACAGAAGATTTGTATGCCGAAGGAACGTTGATGATCACGGTATGATGGTCGGACACCATCGCTTATGGAGATCACTGGAGGCAATACCGATGTTGACCAAACACAAAGTTGTTATACCTATGTACCATACTTCATGCTATGTACGAAATGAGGTATAGATATGCCAAGAGCGCTCGAGCGCGCAGAAATTGAGTCAAATTCAGCCACTTGTAATTTCATGAATGAAACTTAAAATGCATTAAAGACTAATAAATCAGAAGTGAAATTATTGTAGATACAATATTCAACTTATATTTTAATAAAATTTTAACAGTAAACCTTACTAATAAATAAAATCATTGTTAAGTTATAGATTTAAAAAATGGTGTGCATTAAGAGCCATATCGCGGTTAGACGCGCGGAATGAAGAATTTGACGTCAAAAATTAGAATCATAAGAAAGATATTAATGCTGGCAAATGAACACATAAGATTGATCAATCCTTCATCTTGGTATTCTTCAGCGGAATTTTGTTTTTTTTTTATGTGACACCACTAATGACAATATGTCGTAGCGAATCAAAAACTGCACCTCGTATTTTACCTATGAAGTGAACAGAATATTACTGTAGTAGAATATCTTTGACCTAGAAGGATGCAGAGGACCTAAATGATGACCTGAGGACGTACGTACGGACGTACGTTACGTAGTACCTACCACAGACATGTATCTAGAGAGAGGTGCCTACTTTCTACTAAAGTGAGTAAGTGTGTGTGTGAATTTGCGATTACACACACACAACCTTCCTTTACGTCTTTCGATTGCATGATGAAGAGCCTTCCCTATTAATTCTTAACGAATATTTTTGAACACTTTTAGTAACACTAGGTAACAAACCTATTCATTGAATTCATTAGTAAATTATGAATGTAAGTAATGAACTTTCAAAATTTCTCTAATTATCTGATGGTGGCTTTTTGAAGACATAAAAAATTAAACTTACAAAACCGGTGTGGTGTGGTATAATAATCGACCTAGTTTTTGGGAGTAAACGATCTCTTTATGAGTATGTTGACAATTTAACGATTTTAACCATTAACCGTTGGCAATAATAAGGTATGATGTATCGATGTTTAATGGTAGGGTTACCACATCACCGGAAAAACCGGAAAATTGTTCCGTGTTTTGCAATGTAAGGTTTGCTTTCGTGAGAATTCATAGAAATAATGAATAATTATATTAAGATTATATTCTATTAAGATAACATCCAATTTTGGTGACACTGATTTTCAATTTTGGTGGGTACTTTCGATTTTGGAGGGCGATTTTCAATTCTGGTGGCCACAGTAGACTTTGGACTTAAATATCTCAAAAAGTTATCGAGATATTATCATACCTCTTGTAGGTCCTTCTAGCTTAGACTTTATATTCTTACACCAGGTCCTTATTTTTCACGAAAACTGAAGAGAAAATTTCCCCACCAAAATTGAAAAATGTTCGTTTCTGATATTCACCCTACACCCAGAAGATCACACATACATACTCGCAGAGTTAAAGTGGTGACCCCGACGTGATTTCCTGCCGACGTGATCTCCTGCCGTGATCTCCTGCCGACGTGATCTTCTGCCGCTCAAGCAATTTTCGTACTTTAACTCTGCGAGTATGTATGTGTGATCTTCTGGGTGTAGCGTTATGATGAAATGAAGTCTTCAGTTTTGTAGATTATTTTATTAGCGAGATGACACGTTACATGTAGTTACAATAGTTATGTATAAGATTAGAATAAGACTGAATCGATTGAGCGCTAGAGCCGAACTGTTTACATATTTGGGAAGGTGCCGCAAATACATAGAATTGGAATTACAAAGATTATACAAGTAGGCACATCACTTCCCCCTCATTGAAAAAAAAAATTTAGTAAATATAAAAATTATAAGTAAAAAAATTGTAAATGAAAATTACATAAGTTCAAAAATATTAAGTGTACAAACAATAAAAGTAAAGAATGTAAAATATAAAAACATCATAAAATTAAAAAAAGTAATTAAATTATAAAATACATGATTACAAGGATTAAGAGCACTTCACTTGCTGCCAGCCCCGGATCTACGGTTTTTTCGAACCGGGGCAAAACCTTGATAGTGGCGCCCCCTTTCTTTAATGTTTGAGAAAAATTCTGTTAAAACTGAAGGTTGACTGGCAGAGAATGCTCTTAGCATTAAGCCCGCCTTTGTTACTTTTACTTTTTGTAAGGTTCAAAAGTTTAAATAAATAAATAAAACTACCAATGAGTAGCATTTTTGTCACCATTTGTTAAAATAATAATCCTTTAATAAATTTAAACTTTTTAGTATCTAATAATTAATTACTTTCATTTGTGATATAAAACAGAAACATAGAAAAAATATATAACCAGGAAAGACTACAACTTTACACGGCGTGCTTTCTTTTCTGCGAAAGAATCGTGTGCAACTGGATTGAGGGCCCACTTTTTTTTCTTGGCGTAGCAAATTGAAATTTATAGAGGATTTCATTAAAATTAGTTAAAACTTAATGCAAACACTCATAAATTTCTTAAACGTGAATTAAAAATGTTATGGGCAAATGTTTTGGGCCCTCAGTTCAGATGCCCACACAAAGTGGCATGGTATAAATCTCAGAAAGTACTACCTCTGAATCAATAATTTTTATTCTATAATTTAGTTAAGAATTTCTTAAAATGATTTATATCATTCTCAACTGGTTAGAGAGTAAAATTACAGATTTATCGCAGTTTTACTTGGGCCCTCAATCCAGACGTTTATGAACTGAGGGCCCAGGCGAAACATAGGTTTAAAAGAAGAAATACATAAATATGCCTTGGATACCCCCTAGATAACATCCCTATGAATTAGTTAAAAAAGAAAATAGTGAAAAAAGAGTAACGGCTGAAAAGTAAAACGGATTCGAGTTTTCGGATAACGTCTGATCTGAAGGCCCAACATTTTCGGCTTTATCGACTAGGTGCAACCTCTTAGTTTGAAATAAATTAGCTGAAAAGTTTTTACTAATTTTTAACTAAAATTTTACATACGGTTTTTGATTCAAAATGCCATACTTTATAAGAAAATAAAATTTAAAGTTTTAGTAGGGACAAATTTTGTAGGGTAACTATGATTCCAGAATAGGAAGTTATGAACAGATGAGATCAAGTTTTAGCTCAAGTCAAGAGTGACAAAAACAGAAATGAGAAAGAGGATTTGGACTTGTATAAGAAATAGGGGGGCTCAAATCGAGCAAGACGTATGAACTTATAGATATCTTAATAGTTTGTGCATTACTTTTACGCATTGTACTTTTTAACCCTGATAACATATGATTTCACTAATAAAATTACTTATTATATTAACGCTGATTACTCGCAAACGCAATCAACCACTTATAGTGTTTTCGCTTGACGTTCGACTGTTTGAATTTGTTCGATCGACTCGGCTCGTCTAGATGTGACGGGGATTCCCCTGGCAGAAAGATCACGGATACTACGCACGCGTTCAATTAACTTGATCTGTTAAGATGCGTTCATAAATCACTTAGTATGTGTTCAAAAACTAACTGGGCGTATAAAAATAGAAAAGTTTGTTTTTTTCAAACATATTAAGATTCGATTACTTGATAAAAAACCAATGAGATTGTAGGAAAAGTGACTTAATTTGTTCGATATTTTGAATTCTTGTCTCAAGGATTTGGCGCCCCCATGAAACTGCCGCCCGGGGCAAGTGCCCCGGTTTGCCCCCCCTTAGATCCGGGGCTGCTTGCTGCACTTATTTTGCACTCGTAAATCGAACAGTAGGTTTGACGAGTCGCCCGGATCGTGTTCTAATCTCTTTGTTATTGTAATGCTTGCCAAATGAGTCAGAATTTTGTTGGAAATTTGTTATGTTTTCTCGGGCCTTATGTATCTGAGGGGATTGTATTTCAACGTTGCTCTGTACTCCAAATGCTGGTTTTAATCGATCTATTGAGATAGTTTTAATGTTGTCATTAACGTTTACTTTAAAATACTTCTCGCTTCTCTCTACCACTCGGTAGGGTCCCGAATATGGAGGTGTCAGCGGTTTCTGAGTATGGTCACAGCGAATAAATACATGAGTGCATGTCTGTAGCTCAGCATGAATAAAGATTTTATTCTCTCTCAACGGTTTCTTGGGAACTGATGATAAATTACGCAAATGGTTTCTTAAGTTACGTAGGAAATTCTCATCGTCGTTAGGCGATTTCGGCGTTAGGGGCTCGAAAAAATCGCCGGGTAGTTTTATAGGAGTTCCATATACTAGTTCAGCTGCTGATATTTCTGTGTCATCCCGTAAGCTAGCTCTCAGGCCGAGTAAGACTGTAGGTAACTTGTATACCCAGTGTTCCGTATTTCCTCGTGAAATCAAAGCTGATTTGAGTGTTCTGTGCCATCTTTCGATTTTACCATTGGCCTGTGGATGGTATGCCGTTGTATGTATTTTAGTGATTCCCAAACGTTTGGTTAAGTTAGAAAATAAGTGAGATTCGAATTGGCGGCCTTGATCTGTTGTTATTTTTGAAGGGCATCCAAATCTTGTAATCCAAGAGGAATAAACTGTTTCTGATACGCTGTCTGCGGTAATGTCTTTAAGAGGCATTGCCTCTGGCCACCCAGTGCTTCGGTCAATCATTGTGAGTATGTATCTGTATCCTTCACAGTAAGTTAAAGGTCCAACGATGTCAATGTGGAGGTGTTGAAATCGATCGCTATTCGCAAATGATCCAAGTGGAGAAACTGTATGACGTTGAATCTTTGATTGTTGACATTCTTGGCATGATTTTGTCCAGGTGTTCACGTCTTTGTTCATAGACTTCCAAAAATATCTATTAGCGATCATCTTTCTAGTGCTTCGCGTGCCCGGGTGACTAATTTCATGAATGGCTTTAAAGGCTGTTACACGAAACTGTTTCGGTAGATATGGACGGGCTGTTTGTTTTGAAATCTCGCAATATATGGGTTGATTGCAATTAGGATAGATAAATGATTTGAATTGGAGATGTTTTGATTGCCTCAATAAACGTAATTCGTCATCATTCTGTTGTGCTTTTGAAATCTCGTTATAGTCAAGTGGAGATGGCATATCTATTTCTTCAATTCTCGATAAGGAATCGGCTACCACGTTATGTGATCCTTGAATGTGTTTGATCTCAGAACAAAACTGGCTAATGAAATCTAGGTGTCGTAACCGTCTAGGGTTGTCACTACTGCTTGCAGCTGTTTTGTGTAGGGCGTACACAAGCGGTTTGTGATCTGTATATACGGTTACTTGCTGGCCTTCGATCATATGACGAAAGTGTTTCATTGCCATGTAGATAGCCAGGAGCTCACGGTCGTAGGCACTATAGCGTTTCTGCGCTTCACTCAGCTTGCAGGAGAAAAAACTTAACGGTTGCCATGTTTTACCAACTCTTTGTTGCAGTACCGCACCAGCGCAGGTGCTTGAGGCGTCGGTCATAATGGCCATAGGTGCTCCGGCAATGGGATGTGCTAGCAATGCAGCGTTTTTCAGACAATCTTTGCATCTCTCAAATGCGTTTTCGGCTTCCTCGGTCCATGTAATTTTCGTCTTATCTTTACGCTTGGCATTGTGCAGATAGGTATTCAATATTGATTGATACTCTGCAGCATGAGGTAAGTGGCTTCTATAGAAATTAATCCTTCCTAAGAATCTTCTCAGTTGTTCTACAGTCTCCGGCTTGGGATATTCCGAAATGATTCGTACTCTGTCTTCTAGCGGTCTTATTCCTTCGCTTGAAACGTGATACCCCAAAAAATCAATCGCAGGTTTTCCCAGTTCACACTTCGCTAGATTGATAGTAACGCCATATTGATTGAGGCGTTTAAAAACTGTATCTAAATGTAGTCGGTGTTCAGCTTCTGAGTTAGATGCGATAAGGGTATCATCAACGTAATTAAATAAAAAATCTAAGCCTTGGAATACGACATGGTTCATGAAACGCTGAAAGGTCTGAGCTGCGTTTCGTAAGCCGAAGGTCATTCTTGGGAACTCAAATAAGCCAAAGGGGGTTGTTATCGCTGTCTTTTCTATGTCTTCGGGGGCCATTGGTATATTGTGATAAGCTCTCTGTAGGTCAATTCTGGAAAATATCTTCTTTCCCGCTGCGAGGTAAGTAAAATCATGAATGCGCGGAATGGGATACCTGTCGGGCTTAGTGATAGCGTTTAAGCTCCGGTAATCACCACATGGTCGTATTTCACCATTCTTCTTTGTTACCACGTGGAGAGGGCTTGACCAACAACTCTTGGAAGGACGGCAAATACCAATCTGTTGCATGTATTCAAATTCCTTCTTAACTTTAGCATATTTATCTGGAGGAAGGGGTCGAGCGCGAGCGAATACGGGTGAGCCAATAGTTTCAATGTGATGCATGACATTGTGTTTTGAAATGTTCTTGAAGGAAGTAGGTTTTGTGATGTCGGGATAGGCCGACAGTAGGTCATTGTATGGCCCAGTGACATCGATTGTTTTAATTGATGAGTCTTCATAATTTACTATAGAGCCAATAACGTTTAGACTTGTAACCTCATCGATGAGCTTGCGTCCATTGACGTCGACTAATAGCTTGTGATGGCTTAAGAAGTCGGCACCAAGGATGGGTTGCTTCACATCCGCTAGTATAAAGGTCCAGGAGTACGGTCTTCGCAATTTAAGGTTTAGCACCAAGTTCTTAGTTCCGTAAGTTTTGATAGCGGTTCCATTGGCTGCGTATAGTTTATAGTCTTCGCATTCGCTGTAGTTAGTGTAAGGTTTTCTTCTTGCGGGTAATACAGAGACGTTGGCACCGGTGTCCACCAAAAAACGTAGGCCACTGTTGAAGTCGGTCACGCAGAGGCGGTGGGAAGGTAAGATGGTGCAGATATCCGCCGTTGACTGCACCAGTTTTAGTTTTCCGACTGCAATGTTTTATTCCACTTACACGGCTCTATACATTTCCTAGCTCTGTGGCGAAAACGTTTGTGATAGTAACATGATGCCGCGTCAGGTGATGGGCGTGAAATCATATATCTGTCTCGTGAGTCTCGCGACTTTGAGCGCGTGCTGCTGCGTTGGCGAAAATTACTATAGTTTCGATCGCGATCGTTCTAGGTCGCGATCTTTGTAATTTTACGATGTCCAAGGTCAGTTTAGCAATCTGAGCTTGTAACACCAAAAACTTGTCTGAATCCGAAGTATTGCTGGTGACTTCGGCCAACTGGAGATGTCTCGTTGTCTCCATCATCTTGTCTTGTCTGGCGATGGTAAGTCGTGACGGCAGCAGACGATTGCGTTGACGAAAATTGCTTGAGCGGCAGAAGATCACGTCGGCAGGAGATCACGGCAGGAGATCACGTCGGCAGGAAATCACGTCGGGGTCACCACTTTAACTCTGCGAGTATGTATGTGTGATCTTCTGGGTGTAGCGTTATGATGAAATGAAGTCTTCAGTTTTGTAGATTATTTTATTAGCGAGATGACACGTTACATATAGTTACAATAGTTATGTATAAGATTAGAATAAGACTGAATCGATTGAGCGCTAGAGCCGAACTGTTTACATATTTGGGAAGGTGCCGCAAATATATAGAATTGGAATTACAAAGATTATACAAGTAGGCACAACCCAAATACTTGTTCACAATACGATGCTTTATTTTCAACTGATTCATGCAACTAACAGACAGGTTCATATAAGTGCTATATTGATACAAACTTACCGCCCACCAAAAAGAGCTTTATGAACTTTTTAGAAAAAATATTTAAATAATATTGCAAAACAATTTTCGCGATAAATAAAATGTAATTCGACTAAACAAAATACATAATTATTATACGCCTTGTCTTGTCCCATGTCCGACTTCTTTTTCCTAGCTTTCGGACGCTTACTTAGTTTACTTATTTTTACTTATTATAACGTTTTGATTTCCTACCAAAGTTTACCTCATCAACAAGCCTAAAGCAGGTGCTTTTTTTTTTGGAATTAATTTATTACGATAGATAAGCAGGTAACTTTATCATTTTTTATGCTATTATGAAAAACGAGCTGACGACCCACCTGATGGTAAGTGGCTATCGACGGCCATGGACATCACTAAAGGTATCACTGATGCGTTGTCGGCCAAGAAAGAGAAGAAAAAGAAAGAAAGAACTGGCTCTCAAGCCCCCGTCCGGAACACGACGAGTCGTTTGGCGGCTGACTCATGCTCAAGGGTGGTAGCTATCCAAGCGCACTTCACGGAAAGGTAAGTAGGTAATAATAATAACAACATTATAAAACAAAATATGAAAAACTGTGTGTTCTTAAGGACGCACGTAAGAAGTTACACTTCTTAGGCGTAAAACAGAAATAGCTAAAGATTTCATCCCGTATGTCACTCTCTGTAAAAGGATCAGTTATCAGCAAACTCCATCATGTCGCCTTTTGGCTGTCGGTGTGCGCTCGATTCGTAACAATTTTACTCATAATTTCAGAATACTTCAAAAACACTATTGAGCTTTATTAGAATTGTCCCGGAAATGATAACCCTCCATCTGAGAACCCTAGTTATGGAGGCAATATTTACGAGTATCAAACCAGTTTTTTATATAGTTGTTCCAACTGGAACTCGGTTCTCCGTATCAAAATTAAATACCGGATTAAGTAAAGGAACAACTGTAATAAAAAATTAGAGGTGGCTGCGTTTGTGTCAACAGCCCATAAACGATCTGACGAGCCATTTGATGGTAAATCCTTTTTTTCTTCCCTGTTCTTTCTTGTCCGGCAACACGCAAGTGATAATAGATATTTTTTTAATGGAAACAGCCAACACACAAGCTGACGCTCCACCTGATGGTAAGTGGTTAGTATTTAATACCGACATCGCTGTTTTCTGCTTCGCCCAAAGGTTGGCTGGTAGAGAATGCTCTTAGCATTAAGCTCGCTTTTTATACCATCTGTATTAGGTATAATAAAGATTAAATAAATAAATAAGTGGCTATCGCCGCCCATGGAGATCAACAACACCAAAGGTATCACCGATGCGTTGCCGGCCACGAAGGAGAAGAAAAAACCGGGCGAATGCGTGTCAGGCCACGCGCAATGTAAGATTTATTTCGCGATTTTACTTTGGAACCCTAAAAAATAACTTTTAATTAATTGTGTGCGCAGATTTCGACCTCGAGCCCCCACATTCGACATTCGGTAGACCAAACAGCTAGATAGTCACTTTTTTATTTAAGCACGATAAGTCACGTCAGTTATTATTTTTTAGCCTATTCAATTTTTTGTGACCTAATTTTTATATAAAAAAATATTTATTGACTGAAAATTACGACAAAATATAACTTATGTATTTAACTATTTACCCACCTAGTTCTTGACTGAGAGTACTTAAGTAGGTACGTCAATCCTCTAATTCAGAAGATGGATAAACTTCCTTTTAGCCCATACCCCAGATTGATCTGAATTTTGGTATACCTGCTCTATGTATGTATTTCGACGCGCGGATAACGAATAAGTATCATCATAGGCAAAACACCTATTTCATTTTCAAGGTCACCTTGAAAAAAACATTTTTTTCACGTTTATTTGACAAAGTATTGATTTTACAAAAAAATGTTTCTTAAGTATAAAAGTTATGGAGATTGACATTTTATGTCATGGGACGTATGGGCTAAAAGGAAGATCACCCCAGAAGTCTACTATCATGCAAATGCCGAGTATTACTTAATATTATTTCTTGTGGTAGGTATTACCGAGGTCGGTATTCTCCAAAACAAATGATTCACGCAGTTATTTGTGATTATTTTTTTTACTTGCAGACTAAAAAAATATTGCCATTGGTACTACTGTAGCTATGCTACTGTCATAGAAAACAACGAATTTTCCTTATAAGTTATACCTGCCTAGTCAAACAGATCATTTATAATTATAATGTATGCTAAGAGAAGGGCTTCTAAATATTTATGACGAAATTTAATAAGCCGACAACGCTACAACTTCTATGAGGTCGCTGATTCTCATACTTAGTTCTCATACTACTCGTATTTATGCTCATACATATTTAATTTCTCACACCTTTAGGGTGGCCAATAGTCCGGGAAATATCAGGCCTGTTAGCCTTCTGTCCGACTTTTTAATTTGCTAGCTTTTTATTAGCCCGAGTAGGTATAAAAAAAACTTTATAACCATATTTTTATTACCTTAAAAATATCATAAGAATTAGTCTCATCTCAAGAATTATCGACTAAGAACTATTAACTTGAATATTTCAATTAAAATAAAAAAATAAAATAAAACTTTTTTAATGTAAAGATTTTTTATAATATTTTGAACTAGCAATTTAGCCGTTACCACGCTCCATGCAATCGAGTCTTAATATTTTCGTAAAACGCATATCGTGAGTCGTATCTATACCTATTTGTTTATAACTGCGATTTTAGATGATTTATAAATGAATCAAAATAGAGTATTCATTCAATTTCTATTTAACTTTGCATAACGCATCTAAATTGGTATGATAAATAACTATCATACTCACACCAAAGGAATCCTAAAAATTATGATCAAAAAGGTCCGTGTATTGAATGGACCCTTTAGAGACCCTTTACGCCGCGGAGCAGTAAGTACTTATAATATTGTCATAGTAAAAATTGTCATGATAGTAAAAACACAATGTTTTTTTTTATATTAACATGTTAGACGTATGTATGATTTCCATTGATTAAATACTAGCATAGATAAGAAAATGTATACTAATTTTTGAAACACATTAAATAAAACAACAAAAATACCTACTCTTTCAGGTAACATCATAGCCTTCTGAAGATTTCATTCACTGATAACGTATCACTGTGGCTTTAAATCGTTATTTTTCTAACACAAAACACGTTGTAATTCGCGAAGGTGTACAAACTCACTGAAGGAAAAAGATTTAGTTACTACTTAGTTACCTACTTACTACAGCTGAGAGTTTTACTGAATAATTAAGGTAAGGTTTTGCGCAAACCTTTCGCGACCGCGACGCGCGCCAACTGCATTCTTATCATTTAATATTTGCAAGCACTGTTTGTGTTATTTGAAAGATTTTATGCTGTACGTAAATACGTCGTAGGTATGTACGTAGCCTGATTATATCAGGCTGTGAAGTGTTTGTCTTTTCTACAGATAATTTAGATAGTCTATTTTGGTTTTCCCACTAAATATTATTCTTACATGTGGAAATATTTATTTTTATTTATGTATTTAATACAACCTTGAAGCTGACTTTATTATCTATTTCTTTAACTCTATTGGACACCAAGAGTAGGATAACAGCAATCTAAAAGTAGGCAAATTATCTCTATAGTAAATTATCACTTCCAGACAACCTTAAGATGTGGAATGCTGTATATAGTTTTTTATTTATAATTTAAAATAAAATTATTTCTAAATTTTTTTTTCTATATTGCCTCATAAAATAATACCCATAACGTGCCCTTACATTAATTTTTAAGAAGACAAGCTCTACGGTAGCTTTATAACTAAATTTTTCATTATGCAACTATATTTAAAAAAGATGATATTAAAAACATTCCTGTTGATAAACTTAGAAGCTCTCTATAAAGCATTTTATGAGTCATTTTCAACTTTCACTTAATAAAATGACACAACGTAAGTTAACGTAACTCACAGCTTTCTTTTAAAGTAAGTAAGTCAGTTAGGGATTCAACTTTGACATGGTGATAAACATTTTTTAAAAATGGCTCAAAAACTTGGGATGAAAAACCAAAGCAAAGCAAAGCAACAACCCATAAATGTCCCACTGCTGGGCTCGGCGTCTTCTTATACGCAAATAATATTTGAAAATTAGAGGTGCGTGCCACTCTGAAAAACCAATACTTAATTGAAATTTTGTCCTACTTCAACAGTAATAAGTTTATTTACGTAAGCTAACATAACCGTGATATTTCCTTGTAAATTCATCATATAAACTATTTTTGAGATTTTTTCACATGTCCAACACCAACCGTTTAGCTGGCAGGGGGAAGGGGACTTGACTCTAGCTAAAATTGCACTTTAAAGGCAAGTAATTTCCAAACTGAAAAATGATCTTAGGTAACTCATAATATTTTTGAAAGACCTTTTCAATGATACACCACACTGTTGGGTACACACACGAAGAAAAAGCAATTCATCCTCACATTACCTGTGGGGATGGTATGGTACCCTGAAATACTCCGTAATAGTCGAAATATCTATAATGATTTTTTTAACACGCTCACTGCGTTAGTCAAATTTGATGACTTTCAATGGGTGCGGTATGGGGTCTATTATATCCGAAGCACGAGTTGGCCCTGGTGCGTTGCTGGGTCGAAAAGATCCGTTTGACTTGCATCTGTTTAGGAGGACTTTTCTTTATAGGTATAATGATTATAGCATATTCTTTTATAGCAATATATTGACAGATAAACACTCAATAAAAGGCTAGAATCGTAGGTAGATGCACTGAATGGTTTGTTTGCAAAGAAAGGGATTACCTGTCGGTTCTTTACAACCCGTTATCCGCACTGGTTAGTAAAAGTGTCGATAATTTTTTAGTGTTGTGGATGATAAAAAAACATCGATAGCGATAAAATAAATGCTGGTTGAATAATTTTGTATACCAATATTTGTATTCAATCACTATGAGCTATACTGGTTAATGGTGTGGGTAAATCTGGTGGCTGGAAGTTGATGTCTGAAATTCATAGGACTTGTAATGTGTGACCATTTGACGGGGTAGTATATTACATTATCAGATATTATGTACCTAGTCTGGCCATAAATACTGTTACATAAAAACTTTTCTTTTTTTCAGCTTTTTAATTATTTTGAATTTGGAACACGTATATTATTTTAAAAACTTCTTTCGATTTCGCGCCATTTCACATACTTTTTCGTGTTCATTATCAAATTACAATATGGAATGGGGTGTTAAAGAAAATATATGGATTGCAGTGATCGCCTTGCACAAAGTAGGTATGGAGCCGTCGGTCATATTCCAGACACTTCAAAAGCTTGGTATCAGCCGTATGTTCGTATATCGTACAATCAACAGATACAACAACACTTCGTCTGTCGAAGACCAGAAAAGATCGGGGCGGCCGCGTGCTGTTAGAACTGCAAAGGCTGTTAATGCTGTTAAAGCCAGAATTCGTCGAAACCCCATTAGGAAGCAAAAAATCTTATCGCAAGAAATGAAGATTCCCGCTAGGACTCTGTCGCGTATTATAAAACAAGACCTGAAGCTCGGTGCTTATCGTCGACAGGACATGCCCTAAATCAATCTTTACAATTAAAGAGAGTGGATCGATCAAAACGCCTTCTGTCGCGATACGCAGGTTAAAGGCACAGAAATATCCTCTTTACCGATGAAAAAATTTTCACGATTGAAGACCACTACAATAAGCAAAATGATAAAATGTACGCTCACAGTTCTAAAGAAGCTGCTCAAGTGGTCGGGAAGGTACAACGTGGTCATCATCCTGCGTCAGTGATGGTTTGGTGGGGCGTGTCTTATCAAGGAGTCACAAAACTGCATTTTTGTGCAAAAGGAGTGAAAACTTCAGCCAAAGTGTATCAAGATACAGTCTTGGATCATGTTGTGAATACACATTGAGTCTCTTAAAAAATCTTTGGAGCAAGCAGTGGCGAAATTTCCCTTGGAAACAGTGCGTAAATTCATAGATTCGTGGCCAAACAGATTAAAGGCCTGTATAAAAGCCAAAGGTGGCCATTTCGAATAGAATTTTTTTTTTTATTTTTTGCTTAGACTTTAATAAATATGTAGGTATAAATTTTATTAATATTACATTACTTCATTTAAAAAAAAAGCATTTTCATTTGTAACAGAACTTATGGCTGGACTAGTTATTATTTTTTTGGGAAACCTTTGCTTATTCTATTTTTCTTGGGTTTTTGCCCGTCACATGACTTAACAACATTTTCCTGAATCGCTTCATATTACATTAACTGTCTCTTCATATTTGCATAAAAACTCATCTAACCACAGGGACCTCACTAGTCCAACTTGCATGTAATCTAGTGCGGCTACCGGGTCATCGGGCATCGGGTCGTTAAGAACCGATAAACGCACTAGACGTGAAAAATTTCCTTTCAGTCGGCACCGGGTCGTAAGAACCCGATGTAATTTTTTCGTATTTATATTACCTATTTAACAAGGCAATTCCAAAACACTAACCATACACTAACCATACACTACCAAAGATATCTGTCCCGCACCAGCGGTTGAAACAGTAATTTTTGCCCCGCACCGGAGGAAAGATGACCATCGGATATAATCAACCCGCTACCGCACCGAACGTGTTAACTCATCTAGAGTTGAAAGAGGCTTCGTACATCAATAGTCCGCAACTTTCCTACTCTATCGTTGGAGAGCGGATTGCGGATCCCTCGCCTCTATTTGGCAAACTACGCATCAGTGATGGCTTTGGTGTAACATAGGGTAAGAGTGGCACCTTTCGTACACTTTTTTTTCTATGTCTTATAAAAAAATAGCTAACAAATATTATTGCCTGATTTTAGTACTATTTTACGATAAATATATCTGGGCATAAATAAAACTTACTATAGTATCGAAACAAACTAATATGAGCTAGTAATGATAATTTTTCTGAAAAATGGGAAATGTACGAAAGTGCCCCGTAGCAGGGGTACATTCGTACAGGGCCTAGGGACCTTTCGTACAATGAAATAAAAAAGCTGTTTACTTATTCAAAACATATTATTAATCTGTTGTTTACATATTATGTAACAGTATTATTAATTAATTATTGATCTACTGAACATTGTGGCCAATAAAGTTTCAGGTAGAACTGCAACAACGTCCGATAAAAAGACCGCTCTTTGGTCTTTCACATTTGGAAAAACAAATTTCAAGAACCTGGTTTCTTTCTTTAGGAAAACGTGATATTCAGCCATATTCATATTTATATATTCATATGCTGAATATATATATTCATATTCAGACCATATTTTTTTAAATCTTTTCCGTCATAATGAAGAACAGTTGATTTTTTCTCAAGTTTTACTAATACAAAGGTTTCTTCATTCATTTTCTGGCTCAATACTGGTTCTTCTTCAAAATCAGATCCTTCGGGCGAAAAAGGTGAAGAACAGCTCTCCCTTTAACTTATATTGGCTTCATCTTCACTATCAGTTCCCAACTCTGCATCTTTCTTTTGTCTCTTTGGTTTAGCTCTTGTTTTTTCATTTTTTAACTTTTTGTTTTTCTAGAAGTCTGCTTTTCGGGTGTGTCTGTGTAAATTCTGGACTTTCCAGGTATTTTTCCTCTCTTCGGCTTTGTACTTTGATCCCTGTTTACTTTAGGATAGGTCCGTACAGCACGGGGAGCATTCGTACAGTATACGAATGCTCCCCACGTGAACTTGTACGAAAGTACCCCAACCCACTTTATCACTAAATAAATTTTAAAATAAAATAAACTGTCAAGGATTTCTACAAAACATCGTTAAAATATGAAACTATAACAATCATTCATCAATTACATCAAACTATTTATTCGACTAAAGCTAATAATACATCAGAAATATTGTTTTCAAATTTTACTTAAAAAATTACTTACCGAGTGTAAAAACACGTTACAATTTGTACCGGCAAAATTCTCGGCTGGACTGTCGCTGCGTTCCGTATGGAGCGCAGGAGTTGTGAGTATAATCTAGGCACACTACTACAACAGCGCTAACATATTTACAACCGTAGATATGCACACTGTACGAAAGTTCCCTCTGTACGAAGGGTGGCACTTTCCCCCTAATATTATGTTCTTTAGCAGCGATGACCACACCATCAGGCGGATTGTCCCGTTTTTCAGCTATTAACACAAAAAAAAAACATAAACGTGTGCTTATGTACGCGCGTCAGAAGTTATACTTTTTGGCATGAAAAAAAAACAATTTCAAAAAAACTAACTCAAAAAACAATATTGAAAAAAAATTCAAAAAGAAATGTTCAAGAAAATTTTTTTTCAAATTAAAAATACAAAATAATTTTTCAGAAAAATTAAAAAAAAATCAAAAACAATTCAAAAAAAGTTTTCAAAAAACATTTTTTCAAAACCAGCGTTTTTAAAAACGCACGTGACGTTTTTCGTCACAGTCGTTTTTGTGTCACCGTTCGTATTATAAATCTTAAAATTAACTCTCATCATTTTTTCCATTTAATTCATAATTTAAACAGACCGCATAATACTCTCCAAACACAGTCACATATTTATAATTATTGTTATACCGCGCCGTAAACAGTAACACATAACAATCGTACAACGTTTTTACAATGCATTCTAATTGTATAGATACATCTTATACAAACGTGAGATATCTACGTGACAATGGATAAGGAATTCTGCGTCATTTTAGTTCGTTGGTATATAATGCCGACAGGAAAGGCAGGTTTAAGAGATTCCAACCATGAACCTTATATACACATCTGGACGGCAATTAGAAGCTTAGAAGGTACCTGAAGACGAATCACGTCATATTGGATAAATATCTGCGCCCTATCATTGGTCGAAGTTATACATACTTACAACCCTACGCGTGGCTACAAGTCTGGTCAAAGTCAATCAGCTTTATAATTAGTCGAAATTGTTGAGATGTCGACATTTCAAATGAAGTTCAGTTTCGGGACCACTTCGTTAGCAAGGCCAAACTAGCTGGAAAGAAATTGGGAGTGCTCTATAGAGCTAAGTAGTACTTCATGCAAGCACAGGTTGATCGAATTCAACGGCGAGCCATTCGTCTTGTCGACGATCTCAAGCTTACAGATGAGCTAGAATCGCATGAGTCGAGGAGAGATGTAAGCTCTCTCTGCGTATTCTACCGTCTGTACAATGGGGAATGTTCGGAAGAACTGTTTGGCTCAATCCCTGCGGTTGATTTTCGTGACCGCACATCACAGTGTACCAGGTTCTATCAACACCTGGCGTTCGTCCACAGCTCGGTTCTCACGTAATTTCCTACCTCACACGTGTAAACTGTGGAACGAAATTCCTGAATCCCCTTGTTCCCTCTAAGCTATAATATAGGGACCCTATATTCAAGAATCATTTTTTGGCTTTTTGATAGATTTGTTGACGAACGTGATTTTTAAAAGACGGTAGGTACATCATTTAAGGCATATCCGTCAGTTTTCATGATTCGTGATTCGCGTGAACACGGCATAATCTATGGAACACGGCCATTTAAAAAACGATTGCCGCCGCGGCGCCGTCAAAAAGATCACGAATCGTGAAAAATGACGATAGTTAACATAAAACCATGGAGGAATAAAACACAAACTGTCACTAACATTATTTATTTATCTGCATTAACGAAAAACCTCTTACGACTAATAAATATTACTTCTACATACTATGTAACTCACAGCATAAAGACACACAAACAACTCATAACATACATTTTACATAACAACAATCGACTTCCTCTCGATTGGATCTCACTGTATTTGTATTCGATTTAAAATCGATTCAATCAACATAGTGATACGGATAACATTCGGTAAGTTTGTGATATCAAACATATTATTGATTTATTGCATAATAATACTGCAAAAAAATCATCATTAATCGAATAAGATCTGATATTTCGATTAAATTTAATCAATTAGTATCCAATTCGATTTTTAACGAGTGTGCCTTTAGTCCATTTTCTTAGACGAGTACAATTTTGTATTTTTATCGTGATTAGTAATTTAAAAATAACGCTGACACAAAAAAGGAGTTTAAAGACAAATAATGCCAAAACTAATTTATGTTTACTATTTTTTTAATGAATTTTTCAATTAAAAGTACCAAGATTATAAATACCTAAGTCTCATCTATAAAAATGGACTATACAAGTTGTATGTTTATAATTATTATAAAAAAAGAATTTCAGAAATATATTCAAAACAAAAGCAAGCTTGGACAATATTGTTGTAGGTTGGTTCGGCGATGTATCACAATATTCTATCTCTACACAATCTCTTGTAAACTAGGTAGGCAAAGTAATAACAATTAAAACTTTTCGGCCTTATTCATAAATGCTTAATAAGCCTATTTTGGCTACTGCACTGATATTTATCTTTATCGTATTTTTATCGTTAGTGTATATCTTTTTGACAGTTGCTTGGTAATTTACTCAAGATTATGGATAGATAGGATATTAGAATAGCCTGTAAATATATCTAAGGCCATTGAATGAAGCAACATACATAAATGACTAATTTAGTTTTTAAATGAAATATCGATTTTGATATTGATGAATCGGTTGGATGTGATACGAACTGTTATAATATGCCCTCTCACTCGCACATGAATGAGAGCAACTATTGTCATTTTTGCGTAAGAGAGAGAGCATTATTTTTCATCGCTGTAACATGGATATTCAAGCAACAACTCGCCTTAGTTATTTGCAACTAAAAGGAATGATTAAAATCATCTAATGGCTTAATAATACATTTTTTGACTCCAGTATTTTCATATCAGTTTTCTATAGGTAATTTTTTCAATGAACTTCATAACATAATTTATAATTATTTCATTATGACAGAAATTATTAAATAACAATAATAATCAAAAAACTTATTATTTTAAGATATGCGAATTATTGCTCATTTTTACAAAAAGTTATAGGGAGGAGCTGAGTATAAATTTACTTTTATTAATTTAAGATAATAATTTCAAATAATGATATGGAACATAAAAAGTGTAATTATTGAGTTAAGTTAAATAAGGTAAATATTTTGATATATAAACATTATTATTTTAAATATTTCCTATCCTCCTAATCCATAGCAATCACATTGCTGTTTCAACAACATCAATAAATATTCTAATGATCAATTTTTAACTATTAGCATAATTATTATAACCCTTATATCGGTTTTATTTATGCACTATATAATTATTAATTATAATTATACATACTTCATTTTAATAATTAGAATTTAATTTTGCTTTTATAATAAAATACAGGGTTAATTATACAGACACACATACAACGATAACAATAAGTACGGCATGATAATACGCACTAAAGCTCACAATAACTTGATGATAAATTGACCAATTATTACAACATGAATTATTATTTGGAATATATTTGTTTTAACAAGAAACCATTAACTTGAGCACCCTAATTTATTTATTCATAATAACAATAAGGAATTAAGTGGGTATATTTGACTAAAGTATAATAACAATTTTATATAATTATACGAATAATAATATTGAGCTAACCATGGCGTAGTACGAAATCTCATAAAAACACATTTTATTTTTAACCACTTTTGTTTTTAAAAGCAAACTCAATATGATATTTTATATTGCGTTTGA
This sequence comes from Thymelicus lineola, assembly GCA_963932265.1. Lineage (NCBI taxonomy): Eukaryota > Metazoa > Arthropoda > Insecta > Lepidoptera > Hesperiidae > Thymelicus > Thymelicus lineola. The sequence goes on along the minus strand of OZ010709.1, from coordinate 985,022 downwards.
AATAGTTTGAAGTTCCTTAACTAAATTTTTGTTAATTAATTTTATTTAGTTCGCATAAATAATATTTATCCAATATATGCAAATTTTAGAATTTATGTGTAGCAGCTTATAGCAACTATCAGGTCATAAAAGTGTAGGTATTTATGATAAAAGGATTAATGATAAGCATTAAATTTAAAACCGAATAAAGATGAGGTAATAAATTAATATTCAATTATCTTGTGGCATTCAACTATTAGAAAATGAAGAATTCGTCTAATCTAATCTTTCCTTTTATCACTCATTATTTTCATATTAAAATAGAAGACTTACGTCAGCACTCACAGTCACTTAATGGGTACTTAAGTCGCTCCATAGTACTGAACTGAGTACATTCTACAGAACGAGGGCAGTCTATAACGTGGTTGTAAATTGTAATATTATAGATTGATTTAAATAATAATTGACTTAAATTTTGAATGATTATTTTTACAAATGTTGACCTATTTTATTTTTGTAATGATGATTATACTAGTAAGGATCTATAGTTTAATTCATATTAATAATTATTATAATGTGACCTACAATTTATGTGAAATATACTAGCGCATTAGGACATGACTGTAATGCTAGTGTAAAATGTTTATTTTGGAATTAATAAATAATAATAAATACATAGTACAAAATGCGGCCGTAAGTCTTCTAAATCAATATGTAATTAACTGCGGTCGTTAAAGTTCATAACTTATAAATACACCGTTGAAGACCCAAGTAGCAATTAAATATTTTCTATAAACCAATTATTAATTATATACGTACACATAAATAAATAACGCACGTTTCCAAGGAACCATATAAGGAAATACTTATATTTAACAAAAAATATTTAAGACATAAAATAACTATTTATGAAAGCAGAAAAAATATGATAAAAAGCACCTAGCATGGTAACACTAATTGTCTATTATTTTATACTTCATAAGTTTTATTTGAAAATTATTATATAAAATTATCTCGTATCTTCCTAGTATTTTTGAAGAAACAGAAAACGATAAAAATATTCTTAAGCTTTTGTACGAGAAACCGAAAGATTAGTAAATAATACCAAAGTAATGAAAATGGGATATTTTTATAAATGAATAAATAATCATAATTTTAGATATGTCAACATAAATGCAGTTTTACTTCTCAATAATACATTTACTCTCTCTTTTGAATGAATTAATGACAAAATTACCTAGTCCTGATAACGAATGATTCCTGACTTGATTTGATAACACAATAGAACAATAAAGAAGACAAATAATTAATCAATATAGTGAATATCTATTTAATAATTTAGCAACAAAATGAAACTCGCCGTACAACTCAGTCTATGAGTAAAATTTAGCGAAATTACCTCAGAGATCGTTTGGGTAGATTTTCCTACCTAATTCAAACATGTATATCAATATAATAATCAAATAATACCACAATTAAATAGAAAACCGCTTTAAGTACAAAAGTTAACTTATATTATAATAGTGTAAAATTAGCTAAGTTCGTTGATAGTAAAATCATAATATGACTTAACTTTAACTATTTCTCAAATATTTTAGTTCATAATGGTATAATATTTAATTGAAAATAATATTAATCAAAATTGTAAAAATTTTTTAGGAAACGCTTTTATATAAAATTAGCTACAAGTTGTGAAAATTTCAAGTCTCTACGTAAAATAGAACATAGAGAATTATGCGTCTAAAGTCTGAAAATCGTTTTTTTTAATTTAACAACAAATAAACAATGAAAATTAGTTTAAAATATGATTTTCGTGTATTGTCATCGGAAATACACATGTCTGCCAAATTTCATCAATTTTCATTAAAGGGAAGTCATTCAAATTAACGTTACAAGATTTGATGCTCCGAAGTGAAGCTAAATAAAAGCGTTTAAAAAAAACCTTTAATTACCTAGCTTACAGTAAAAATTATGTTTGCAACATGCAAATTCATGTTTCCCCAATTTTTCTTAAGAATTATGGTCGAATTTTGACAACTAGGGGACTTCATAAATAATAATATAATACTTTACTTTAGACTTCATAAATCATAAATAAGGATACAAAAATAAAACGGATGATATGGAAACCCGGTCAAAGGAATTAAATTTTAATTTTACCAATATGACTAAAATAAGAGAGCAGTATAAAAAATAACGCTAATAATAATAGGAATAGGAATGATTTAATTGGATCAATAAAGACTTATTTATCGTAAATAAATGGCATAAGTCAAAGATAATAAAAAAAGGAATGATTTTAATCACAAGAATAACCTTATAGCAAAAATTTATAGGAAAAAATATATTGCTAGATTCAAATATTAATACATATAAAATAATACAATTAAATAATCAAAAATATTACAAAAGATATGCAAAACAGACTTTAAGTAGTCGAACTAAGTATAATAAAACAGAATGTTATTATTAACTTTAATTATAATTCTGGAAGTATACGTTTAATTATATCTGATTATTAATTATAAACATGGAATGAGTTGATATAGAATAAATTATGCAATAGTTCAACAATATTATACTTATTATCATGTGCAAAAATCAAATCTATTTTCTAAGCTATTTGGTCTATATTTGTAACTCTATAACTATTAGGCTGTTTTACTAAGACATTTAGATCCTATTTAATAGAAAAGGAAATAAAATACATCGTAATTTTCATAATAACACAGGTACTGAATATTTATTCATATTCTTTAATTTTAATTTTCAATTGGAATATTGGGAAACCATAAAATAATAATATAGATATTATTAAATAAAATTAAATAAATAAACTATCAAAGTAGGATCTTAATGCTATAGTTGTAAATGCATGTGATTTGTACGTAAAGATGTTTGAGTAAAATGATTTCCATTTAGGGTTATTTATCTTCAAAAACAATAAATATTAAACATGTGAACAAAAAATATTCAACATATTTTAACTTGCTTCTTAAAACATATTTTACACACAAGAATAGTGAATATATCAATTTAAAAATTCTTAATTAATATTTTAATTAACAAAAGAAAACGCATATATATTATTTTAATACTTCTAATTTTAATACATTTCCTGTTCACTAAAACCATAATGTGGTTTTATTATTGGAAGGCAATAGTGATTTATTTTGTTATAATAACTGACTTTATTGATAATAATTAACCATAATTAATTATGGAATCGATTTAGTGAAAACAGGGACTTACATAAGCACTGAAGCAGTGGTAATGTATTCCAAGCCTTTAGATCCAAAATACCTATAAACTGAACTTAGAAACATCAAATTAACATTTTGTTATTCTATTTACCAAAACATCCTGACGTACAAACACATGTTATATGTTTGATATATATCATATTAATAAATATGTCATCTACTTATTATATAACTTGGTCTTTAAGACATAAACTTTATATTATGGAAACAGGTATCAATTATATTTTTAAACACATAAGTTCAAATAAAATTATTAATTATATTTTTAAGCAGCCACGTTGTATAAATATAATTTACATAATTAATAATAATAATCATTATACACGAATCATTATGAACAGCTTTTGAAAATTAAAACATATTAAATCCATAATATACTTAAATATTGTAAATACGATTTAAGTACTTTTATGTCCTTTTGTACATAAAAAATAAATTATACTTTACATCATAACTTATATATAAAATAAAAATAATTTGTACATTCAAACTCAATATGGAATTATAACAAATGGCACGAAATAAATCGTTGATTTTTATATAATATGGCTTTTTATTTTTATTTTATTTATGGGAGGCTCAAAAATCACGCAAGATTTGAACTTGCTGATATGTGTGGTAAAGTATTACCAACGAAAAAAAAAGATATTTGAAAACTGATGGTTTAAAAAGTTTGGTAACTACAGTTCGCATGTTTCGAAGAAAATATCCTTAATTTCAAAATGTAAATAAATTAGTACATTCATTTTCCAAAAATATAAAATAATCTAATAACTAATTCAAATCCTGCGTGAATTTTTGAAAACCCTTTGTATTAATTCGATAGTTGCTTACTATTTGCAACAAAATTTTGTTTATAATTTGTGTAAATTTTCAACAAAAATGGAAAGTTTTTGACGAACTAACAAATAAATTATAATGGAAGATTTACGAATCGTATTCTATTATATCATCATGGTATTATCATTTTCTATATGTTTTTTTTACGTTCGGCATAGGCGCATATAATCCCATAATAACAACAATAACTAATATGATTTCTTCCGAAATATCGTACTTTAGTAGATACCTACAGCTTGGAAACCTTTATTATAATTCTGTTAAGCTAGCTTACATGATCAAGTATACTTGTCAAGTTTGCAGTTTGACTTGATACGGCATCCAGCATGAGATAGCTATATGGCCAGATAGCCATACCGTGGCCATACACCGTCAAGTTTACTGGATGCCGCGTCAAGTCCGCTGCAAACTTGACAAGTGTACTTGATCGGGTATGGCCAGCTTTACGCACACCTACACTTACTTCAGGGATGATGTTAGCTTAAATCTCAATAGTACACCTAAACTTAAGCTGGAATTAGGTTTGCTTGACCAGTACCAGCACCTAATAGAATTCTCATGACTCTGATAAATCGAAACACTACACAGGCAGGATTAACATAAAATAGTGCTGGTACACCTAAACGCAATGCTGAAATTGTGAACAAACATGGCAATACATCAAAGCTGGTACAGTCAGCCAAAGAGTTAGGTATGCTGCTGTAGGTATAATTATGTAAAATGCTACCCACATTTGTATAATTTAACTTTGCATATCACATACACAATATTTACGGTAGGTTCTTAACCGACTCCAAAAAAGGAGAAGGTATTCAATTCGACTGTATTTTTTTAATATTTGTTACCTCAGAACGTTCCTGGGTGAACCGATTTTGATGATTCTTTTTTTAATCCAAAGCTGGTGCTAGTCATGTGGTCTCATTTAAATTTGAGCGAGATCTGACGAGTAGTTTTTGAGTTATCCCTAATTTTGAAGTCGGTTTTTTGTCAAGAACTATTGTGTCATCCCATGCACACCTAACTCTTTCACTTTGTGTACACCTAAACGTAATGCTGGAACAACAATTTGGAACTATAACTTGGGGTTACCTGCGCTATATTTTATTTGTATTTTTGCGCCGTCTACGCCACACGGTGACGTCACAGGATCCCTATATCTTAGTGAGTAAGCCATCCAACCCTAGAATGGGCGGGACTTCGATATCTTCTAGTCGTATGGCAGATGGGCTGTAGTGGAATTGAACCGCGTATATCATCTTCGTATCCATGAGGAGATTTTGCTGGAAACACAATAAATAGATAAATAATAAAAACAATATACCGCATTATGACACTAGCTAAAGTAATATTTGTAGTAATTCCTTTTATGTGTAAGTATCATGTAATTATTATTTAAGTAGTTTATCTTATTCATTATATTGTCTGTGCACCCTACACTTTTCACACTGATTTCAATGTCCTCTGCCCAAAGGTTGTCTGGAAGAGATCGCTCTATAGCGATAAGATCGCCTTTTGTACTAGGTACATGTTATTTATATTATGTAAGCCATATATTAACCTATTTAGTGTGTATAATAAAGAGTATTCTATTCTATTCTATACTATGCACGTATGTAAAGTTAGCTAAATTATGTCATTATAGATTAATTATGTTACGAGTATCGTACTACTTAATAGCAGTGTGACCTAAACGCACACTTAAATGTCAACACTTATACGTCAAAAGGCAACGTTAGAGTACAGACGCGCTGCTAGTGTTTTCCGTTAAATTTATTCCAGTAGTGCTATTAAAAAGAGAAGTTATCGTGTTAAGTTACACCATTCTAATCCGTATATAACACCTGAAAATACTGTGTCTTAATTGTGTTAAATAAGTGACTAAACAAGAATAAAACTTAATAAATGTCACATTTTCTTTGGTGATCTAAGTAGACTCTTTTTACTCCTTGTGAAGATATGTGACTTAAGTTGTGTGGGGCTGTGAGTGTGAAGTGTTATTTATTTGTTATTGCACGGGTGGTAGTGACGGGTAAAATACGCCTAACTAGCTACCAACTTACCAACTAGTGACAAACATTTCTTAAGCGTTTCCGTGCTTCGGAGGGCACGTAAAGCCTTCGATTCTAGTTATTATCATTGAATTGTCGTTAAGCCTTGTCGAAGGCCTTCGGGTGGCATGAAAATTTCCGACATTGGATTGGCCACTAACCCCTCCACCAATACGACGACCCTGTAACCTAGTTGGTAGCGACCGAAGCGAAGCGAGGGGTCCCGGGTTCGATTCCCGGCCGCAGATATTTATGTAACAGATAAATATTAATACTCGGGTGCAGGGTGTTATTGTGAAGTGTTGTATATGTCCATGTCACCATGTAAACCTAGTGCGGGGGTATTTTTTATATGGAAATTACCGACAAACGAACTGACGGTCCACCTGATGGTAAGTGGCTATCGTCGCCCATGGACATCAGCGACATCAAAGGCATCACTGATGCGTTGCCGGCCAAGAAAGAGAGAAGAAAAAGAAAGAAAGAACTGTCTCTCAAGCCCCCAGCCAGAACACAACGAGTCATTTGGCGGCTGACTCATGCTCAAGGGTGATAGCTATCCAGGTAGACCTCATGGAGAAATAATAATAGTAATAATGGTATTAATCAACAATTAAAATCAATATTACCAATATAATCCCTCCGAGGGCCCTACCACCCGCGGCCACCAGTGTAAGCGTTTATTATTATTAATGGGTTGTTGTGAAGAGATTAATGGGTTATTGTAAACATACGGGTTCCTTGTCGGCGGCGGGCCCGGCGCGTTTCTGCATCAGCTTCTGGATCTCGTGGATGAACTCGCGCGTCACTTTCACCTCGAACTCCTCGGCGGGGGTGTACATGTTCAGGATCTAACAACCAACATATTAACATTGTTTAACTTTACTTTTAATGAACAATAGGGATTAGGGATATACGCCCCAACTCTGAATCACTAACGGTTAATGGTCGTAGCGCACATATCAACTCGGAAAGGGATCGTCACCGGATCTCCTCGCCGTCAACCTAACGTAAGCGCGTTACCAACCGACCTACAGCTCCAAATCGACTCGGCTACGGCTAGGCGACGCCGCGCTTACGGCTCGAATGACAGCAGTTCGCCGACGCAGCGGTAGCCGCGGCGCCGCGCGCGCGCGAGGAAACGGAAAGTCGAAGGATAGCGTACGGTGAGACGTAAGCGCGGCTACGGCAAGTCGTCCACGCACCGTACCACGGTTCGTAAGCTTGTCTCGAGGCGAGGCGATTACGTTACGAATCCGATAAGTGTGCTTTACAGTAGGGAGTTTCATACAAAGAATACTGACATGCAAGAGTTACGTTTACGTTCCGTTTACGAGTTGATATGTGTGCTACGACTACGAAAGTTTGATTAAATCATTGTACCTAGTTAACAAATCAATAATTAAATTATATTATTATTTTTATTATATCGACTATTGATCCACATTATAATTTATGAATTCGATTAAGGAATAAAATTTTAGTTAGGTGTTTAAATATTACCATTAATACTTTAAACATAGATTCATTCATTGTTATTTTGTACTTCTAATTTGTTTATTTTATTTTATAAAGAGTTTATATATCTATCTATCTATTAATATTCATAAAGAATTAGTTATTTTAGTCATTTCAGCTTGACAGATAGCTTGTAAGCTACATAATAATCCATTGTTTGTTTACAAAATTATTTCCTTTAAAAACCTTACATATCTCTTTTGTAAATACCACGAAACCTATATTTTTTATGTGAAAAACGGGCAAAAAGGCATACAACCCTCCTGATGGTAAGTGGTCACCGTCGGCTACGAACACGTGCTTTCAAAGAAGCTGGAAGTCCGTTGCTAGCCTTAAAGGATACGATTGTAAGCCTATTTTATAAATGAATATGTACCAACCCTATATTTGTGTGTTGTAGATGAGCAACCCTGTTTTGGTTACCATAGTATTAGAGAAACACTATTGTCATTCATTGTCAAGCTAGAAAAATAGCAAAATATTGTATTATTGAAATATTGAAAAATATAAACATGTAGAGGACTATAATTGTATTTTTATTGTAATTGAGATCCCTAAGGCTATCCATACGATGGACTCAAACAACCCCCATATCTTAGCACATAGGGAATGCTATGGAAGCTTGTTGTTCACAGGTTCATAATATCACCTACCTTACAAACTTGCATAGCGTTAAGCTCCCGGCACATCTCCACGGTGGAGTCCACATCCACCATGGACTTCCGCGCCTGCAGCAGATGAACTGCTTGCGTGATCGGCAGCAGCACGCCGATTATCTCTTCCACCTGGAACCAGCAGAGGATTGGTATAACGGGATAAAAACATCATCCAACAATCACCCCCAGGGAACTCCTGGTTTTCAAACAGCACAACATTTCTGATAACAGCATACGCTTCGTCATCATAACCAACTACCACAGACCCTTGTACAACGAGCACAGCACTTACGCTCTTCTGTCCGTACTCAGCGAGATTCTCCTTTATCCAGTTCTCCAAGTGCGATATATTGTATCTGATCTGCAGCCCCTTGGCCCAGCAGCACAGGTCCTTGCGCAGCAATAGCTGGTTCAGACTGTACGCGCAGATGAAGTAGAACAGCTGGAAATTAAATTAAGATGTCAGAAAAAATATCATTGGCTGAGGTCATATTCTCACACATATTCATGTCGAAAGAATGCTGATTCGCGTCAAATTATGAGTTTTAGTGCAATTAATCCTTTAAAAAACCAGATAAAATCTTACGTAAGAAAGGGGGGACATAGAAAAATCTTATGTGCTCTTACATGGGGGTAGGATAAGGCCTCTTATCGCTTAACGTGTAATAGTATTAAAACGGCTACGCCCCTTTTACCGCACTAACAACCCATGCATAATCCTTCTCGTTGTGTTCCGGCTGGGGGCTTGAGAGCCAGGTCTTCCTTTCTTTTTCTTTCTGACCTTTTCCATGTCCATGGGCGACAATAGCCACTTACCATCAGGTGGATCGTTAGCTCGTTTGCCGGCTATTCCCATAAAAAAATCTCAAAGCACTCAAAGACTTCCCACCTGTTTGAAGATGACAACCCGAAGCGAAGCATCAACAGCAAAGATCCGTAACTGTTCATGAGCAGCAGCTAACTCCTGCTTCAGTCTCGCGGGGCCGGCGGACGGGGGGGAAGGGTTCCGCTGCGTGGGGCCTGACAGGCCACAGATCTCCTCATACTCCAGGATCGCTGGTACGATGAGACGTTCGAGTTGCTGCTCGAGTAAGTTGATCAGGCCTGGGGATAGATGGCGCTGGTTGTATAAAAGTTTGCGAGTTTATCAGAGCTGCTGATAGATGGTGGTAATTAAATAAGTTTGAATGTGTTCATGGTTGCAAAACTGGTGGTGTATGGATTGACGTGATTGTTTTTTTTACCAGATAGTAAGTATGTATATTATTGCGTTAAGTGAACTCTTTCTGCTCCTTTTTAAGAATATGGAAAATGTGGAAACATCATAATTTCCGCACGAATGAATGTGAACTTAATTGTTTCTTAAAGTTGACTTCTGGAATGGCCAGTATTGGAACGTCAATTTTCATTAAACAGCTGGAAACTTTTTCAACTTCTCCTTTATCCTCCATGTATCTTACATAACAAATGTGAAAATTTATGTATGTATGTTACTCTGTCACGCCAAAACCACTCAACAGATCCTCATCAAATTCAGCACTCAGGTCAACCATGATCCCGCCTACCTCCCAGGATACTGATCACCCATCCATCCTACCTTGGTATATCCAGATGGCGATGTCGGACAGCACCTGGCGGTACTCGGACAGGTCGAAGATGCGGAGACACTGCTGCGCCTGGCGCGGCGTGTTGCCCGCCGCGTACACCGCGTCGCCGCTGTACTGACGCAGGTTGTTCAGCAGTCTGTGGGGACATCATCATCATCATCATCATCATCATCATCATCATCATCATCATCAGTTGCGACACCATTAAATAGCCGATGTCTAACAGACTTTGGAAAAGCAAAGCAAAGCAACAACCCATAATTACAACGACCACCGGGAGTCACCGGAAGCGCGTCTCACTTCGCGAATAAGTGAATTAGTTTTTAAGTCTATATTTTTGTATGTATGTTAGTCTGTAAGGTTTATGTTATGGGCCTCGTTGCCTGAAATAAAGAATTATTATTATTATCCCACTGCTGGGCTCAGGGTCTCTCACAATGTGAGGGGTACAAGCCATAGTCTATCAACTGGCCAAGTGCGGATGTGTACTTCACACACCTTTGAGAACATTATGGAGAACTCTCCGGTGTGCAGGTTTCCTCACGATGTTTACCTTCACTGGAAGTCTTTGGAAAAGTAACGCTAAAATTATTGTTGAGGATTTCCCTCATTCCCCATAGATCCCCCTATCAGATTTAAATTGTGATAAATATGATGTATACCATGGATGTATACATTTTCAAGAACATTTGAAAACCTTTTCTAAATCTGTTTATAAATGACAAAGTTCCGATCTAACAAATATAAAAAAATACAACCAAACTGAGAACCTCCTCTATTTTTGGATCCATCCTCTCCATAAAAACACCATTCGCTACAAGGATTATAAAGGGAGGGGGGGGGGCGTAAATACTATCTACCATTACCTGAGCATAATAAAAAGCAACATCATTTTACAACCAAATCTTATCGCATACAAATCTCCACCCACCTCAGCATATTCGAAAGCCACAGCGTATTATAATCCACACTGTCCGCCCGCTTCTTCAGGGTCCGCTTGACGGCGACGCGGATGGCCTTCATCAGCTGGTGCATCTTGGGCTCGTCGTCCACGTGGTCCGTGTGCCGCAGCATCATGAACAGGATGTAGGCGGGGAGACCCGGGAGGAGAGTCACTGCTACTTGGGGCTTCAGGTCTGTGGGGGCAGAGAGATTATGATTAGAGAGCGTTGGGTGGTTTTGTTGTTGGTACGTTATTCTATGTTTAAGAAGAGAAAGGGAGAGATGTATAGAGGAGAGGGAGAGAGAAGAGGAGAGGGAAAGAGGGGAGGAGAGGGAAAGGGAGGAGTTATTTTGTATGCGTTTAAGAAGAGGAGGGAAAGATGTATAAAGGAGAGGGAGAGAGGGGAGGAGAGGGGGAGAGAGCGAAGACAGGAGTTAGGAGAGAGAAAAGGACTGAACTGAAAGAAAGAATGGGGGATAGTGAGATACAAGGGGAGAGGGAGAGGAGGATATGCAAAGAGAGGGCAAGATATAATTTTATGATTCTAGGTAGTACTGCTAAGTAAATTATAGCGAAGTTGATTGTGATTCCGCCGGCGAAGCAAGGGGACCCGGCTTCGATTACCGAAGCAAACCTTTATGGAATAGATAAATGTTGTTTTCGGATAGTTGCAGCGAGAAATACAATTTATGTATACCACGACCATCTCGTTCGTAATCTAATGAAAAGCACACATCATAAGCCTTGGCTTCAAGCCATTATCGGCCCACTAATCTCACCACGAATCTCTCAAGGCCTAAAGCCCTCCACCACGTTGCTCCACTCAGACTGGTGACATCAAAAAACAAAGACTATCCTCATCATCATCATCATCACAACTCACCACTGATCAACTTCTTGGTGATGATCCCCTCATCCTGTTTCTTGTACTCGAACATCCCCAGATACTCTCTCTCCTTTCTCCGAGTGACGGGCGCTAGCTCGTGGAGCATTGATGTGTTTTGCGATACTATCGTGTCTGGAACCAAATTTAGGTAGATGTTAATAGAAAAGTCAAGACGATTAATATATGACTTTACGTATTTTATTAAGAAAGAAAGAAAGAAAGAAAATATTTATTCCATAAAGCATTATGCAACAGGCTACAAAATAAGCTCTTAAAAAAAAAGCTTATTAAAAATAAGCTCTTTTCTTAAGTTTGCGGTGTGTAATTATTTCCCAGAATTCGGTGCTTATCAGCGACACTATCGATTGGTGTAATAATACAGGTTGTGTTTTTTTTTTGTCAAAATCAACGGGTTCGATTTCCGGCAAGAAAAATTGTTTTTTTTTTTTAATCTAATGATGTAGTTTTAGTTTTCATCAAAATCGGTTCCAAAAGTCCTTTCAGCACGTTCCGCTATTCTTCAGTTTCGGATTTTGCCATCCAAGCCCACTTGAAAATTTCACCTTGTATATTGTTATAACCTTTGACGAACGTGACAACATAGGATTAGCTATTATTGGTAATTATAAACTCAAAAGATTTTTTTCGTCATAGGAACAAACAGCCCACTTAACGAAAGTCAAAAGTTACAAAATTCTGACTACAAATTACTAAGAAACAATACATTAAAAACAGTACTTTAGAATTAATTTATTACATTATATTATACTACCTTAAAATTAGTTACTGATCTAGAAATCAGTAGCGAAATCCATGGTAATGCCTAATGTCTCGATAGACAGTAGCTAACTTATCATCGGCTTTATGAGAAAAAATAGATTACACTTATATTTTTTTTCAAAAAACACTTCAGTGCTACCAACAGAATAGGAAATGCAGATTTATATGAAACGCACTATACCATCAGCTCACCTGCTTGTTTGACAGCTATGTACATTACTTTCTTTGTTTATTTAGTTAATTTTAGTATTCACTTTCTTTCTTTTCCTTCTTTCTTGTCCAGCAACCCATCAGTGATGCCTCTGGTGTTGCTGATGTCCATGGGCGACGTCAGCCACTTACCATCAGCTCGTCTGCCAGCTGCTAAATGAACCATCCCTCACCATTCCCCTCCAGTATGTCCTGCACATCCTCGACGCCAGCCTCCTTCAGCCGACTCACCAGCAGCCGAATCTGATTCTTGTATCGCCGGCAGCTCTCTGACAGCTTGTCGACGCGCTCCTGTTTATTATAACGACTTGTGATGATGGAAAACATATTATTATTCACAATCAAATATGGCCCTTGTCACTCAGGAATAATACAGCTTTCTATCCGTGAAAGAATTTATGATCGGGTCCAGTAGTTTTTGAGTTTATACATTACAAATAAACAAAATATCAAAACTTTCTTCTTTGTAATAATATAGAGTTTAAATGTATTGTAATGCCTACTACATCTGCGTTAACGCTAATATTAAGCTACGTCAGAATGCGCTTAGCTCTTGGTACATCAGGCCGTAGTGGCGGTACAGCCATACAAGCCAAAAAGCCAGCTTACTATCATCACTCTGCAGCTGTTAACACTAATATTGTTTGTTGGTAAATATTATACGTATGGAATGGAGTGTTCGGTGTTGTCAGGACAAAGATCCCGAGATCCTGGGTTGTACAACACAACTGGGATTGTCTTGTTCTGACTGTCTAGAAACGCCACTGCGCAGATGTGGTCAACAGAGTTAGGTGTTAATCTATCAGTAATTATTATTCGTTAGTAAGAGAGGAAAGGTCCTCGAATAGAGACCACGCCTTGGTAAAAGGAATATAAGACGCCCCCAACCAGATCTACCGACGACCTGAAGAAGACAGCGGACATCCACTGGATTCAGAAGGCTCAGGACTGGTCTGAGTTGCGTATATTAGGGGAGGCCTATGTCCAGCTGTGGACCTCTAAAGGCTGATGGATGGATGGATGGATGGAGAGTAAGAGAAGTGTGGACGATTAAGTGGTCGTCTTACGATTGTCAACCATAGCCAGAACTTGATTATCAGTTATTTTGGTGACTCAAACATCACAAAAAATCTCCACTTTGCCAGCGTGAACGATTTCTTTAACAATGTCCTGTACTCACACTGTCAGGGACCCACTGTGAGCCAGTTATGGGTTGTGATGAATAATGATGATGATAATGATGATGATGAGTCTTACATACCTGAATAGCCAAATTTTCCGACGCCAATCGAATGATCTCGTTCTGTGCAAACTCTTGACTCTTGTTCTTGGGCTCTTGGCTCAGGTCTGTGCTCAGCAACCTACAAACAAATATACTACATTACAGTTACATTCTTACACTATCATCCTCCTCTCTGCTTCGGGAGAGGAAAAAAATATCCATATTTTTTATATTGAAGTGAAACTTCTTTAGAATCGTTAGTGATTTGAAACCGGATGCAACGACAGGTAAGATAATATAACCGCTAATTTCGTCATTCAATTTAACTTGTCCGTAGCTCAATGGTCAGGACGTAGATACACAATACCTGATGCGCAGGTTCGCGTCTCACAATATTTCTTTTTTTTTAGTTTTATTTTTTTTAGTTTTATTTTTTTTAGTTTTATTTTTATACTGTTTTTAAATACTTTCAAATGCTCTTTTAAATATTTTCAAAGAATTTATCAACAAAAAATAAGAATTTCATTCTTTCATTCTGTCGATCGACCAGCCGATTATACAGACAGTAAAAATGCTAAGTTGTATTCATAGATGGCGTGAGGAGTAAGATAGAACATTCGTTTTATTGCTAGATAGATTTTTAAAAAGTGCTAAGTTGTATTCATAGATGGCGCTTCGATTTCTTGCTTTAAGATTCGATTTATTGCTTTTTCATATCATTATCTTGAAACCAAAATTTTGGAAAGTTTCACTTCTACCACGTGTGAATTGCACACATTTTCTTTTTTTTTTTATTTAATTTTATTTATAGATGATTATAGACGCATGTGACGAGAAGAGTGATGGATATGAATGTAATGGATAGACGAAGGGGACGAGGAAGACCTAAGAAAAGATGGATGGATTGTGTTACAGATGATATGAAAGATAAGAGAGTTAGTGTTAAAGAGAACGTGTGTGGAAGAGGAAAACATATTGCGCCGAACCCAAATAAAATTGGAAAATGGGCAGGATGATGACGATGATGATTTATAGATGATGATGATTTATAGATGATGATGATTTATAGATGATGATGATGATGATTTATAGATGATAATTTATTTCATAATTCCATTCCCATTTTTAAATCTGCACAAATACTGATTTTCCTACTAACCTACGTCCCTTGAATTACCACCTTTAACACACACGCCACCTGACGCAAGTGCATATGATTTGTTGTGTGTGTGTCTATGTGTGTGCGTGTGTGTGTCCATCCACGACACAAATAGGGTATCTGTGACTGTTGATGTCAGAGTTATTATTGCTGTTATTATTGATTGGAATTGGTATTTTCTTAACATACATTTATTGTTATATCCCAACACTGTTACGATAAACAGATCTCGTCTTCTTCTAGAATCAGATATAAACATGAAATCCGTAATTTTCACTGATTTTGGTAGCTCTCAAAAGAACTGTTGGTAGGTTATACTGATTTAAGTGCCTCTCAGAAGAGCCGTTTGTCTTGGTAGGTTACGCTGATTAAGGTAGCTCTCAGAAGAGCTGTTGGTATGTTACACTGATTAAGGTAGCTCTCAGAAGAGCTGTTGGTATGTTACACTGATTTAGGTTGCTCTCAGAAGAGCTGTTGGTATGTTACACAGATTTAGGTTGCTCTCAGAAGAGCTGTTGGTATGTTACACAGATTTAGGTTGCTCTCAGAAGAGCTGTTGGTATGTTACACAGATTTAGGTTGCTCTCAGAAGAGCTGTTGGTATGTTACACTGATTTAGGTTGCTCTCAGAAGAGCTGTTGGTATGTTACACTGATTTAGGTTGCTCTCAGAAGAGCTGTTGGTATGTTACACTGATTTAGGTTGCTCTCAGAAGAGCTGTTGGTATGTTATACTAATTTAGGTTGCTCTCAGAAGAGCTGTTGGTATGTTAAACTGATTTAGGTTGCTCTCAGAAGAGCTGTTGTTATGTTACACTGATTTAGGTTGCTCTCAGAAGAGCTGTTGTTATGTTACACTGATTTAGGTTGCTCTCAGAAGAGCTGTTGGTATGTTACACTGATTTAGGTTGCTCTCAGAAGAGCTGTTGGTATGTTATACTAATTTAGGTTGCTCTCAGAAGAGCTGTTGGTATGTTATACAGATTTAGGTTGCACTCAGAAGAGCTGTTGGTATGTTAAACTGATTTAGGTTTCTCTCAGAAGAGCTGTTGTTATGTTACACTGATTTAGGTTGCTCTCAGAAGAGCTGTTGGTATGTTACACTGATTTAGGTTGCTCTCAGAAGAGCTGTTGGTATGTTATACTGATTTAGGTTGCACTCAGAAGAGCTGTTGGTATGTTATACTAATTTAAGTTGCTCTCAGAAGAGCTGTTGGTATGTTAAACTGATTTAGGTTGCTCTCAGAAGAGCTATTGGTAGGTTACACTGATTACGTAGATCTCAGAAGAGCTGTTGGTATGTTACACTGATTTAGGTTGCTCTCAGAAGAGCTGTTGGTATGTTATACTGATTTAGGTTGCTCTCAGAAGAGCTATTGGTAGGTTACACTGATTACGTAGATCTCAGAAGAGCTGTTGGTATGTTACACTGATTTAGGTTGCTCTCAGAAGAGCTGTTGGTATGTTACACAGATTTAGGTTGCTCTCAGAAGAGCTGTTGGTATGTTACACAGATTTAGGTTGCTCTCAGAAGAGCTGTTGGTATGTTACACAGATTTAGGTTGCTCTCAGAAGAGCTGTTGGTATGTTACACTGATTTAGGTTGCTCTCAGAAGAGCTGTTGGTATGTTACACTGATTTAGGTTGCTCTCAGAAGAGCTGTTGGTATGTTATACTGATTTAGGTTGCTCTCAGAAGAGCTATTGGTAGGTTACACTGATTACGTAGATCTCAGAAGAGCTGTTGGTATGTTACACTGATTTAGGTTGCTCTCAGAAGAGCTGTTGGTATGTTACACAGATTTAGGTTGCTCTCAGAAGAGCTGTTGGTATGTTACACAGATTTAGGTTGCTCTCAGAAGAGCTGTTGGTATGTTACACTGATTTAGGTTGCTCTCAGAAGAGCTGTTGGTATGTTATACTAATTTAGGTTGCTCTCAGAAGAGCTGTTGGTATGTTATACAGATTTAGGTTGCACTCAGAAGAGCTGTTGGTATGTTAAACTGATTTAGGTTTCTCTCAGAAGAGCTGTTGTTATGTTACACTGATTTAGGTTGCTCTCAGAAGAGCTGTTGGTATGTTACACTGATTTAGGTTGCTCTCAGAAGAGCTGTTGGTATGTTATACTGATTTAGGTTGCACTCAGAAGAGCTGTTGGTATGTTATACTAATTTAAGTTGCTCTCAGAAGAGCTGTTGGTATGTTAAACTGATTTAGGTTGCTCTCAGAAGAGCTATTGGTAGGTTACACTGATTACGTAGATCTCAGAAGAGCTGTTGGTATGTTACACTGATTTAGGTTGCTCTCAGAAGAGCTGTTGGTATGTTATACTGATTTAGGTTGCTCTCAGAAGAGCTATTGGTAGGTTACACTGATTACGTAGATCTCAGAAGAGCTGTTGGTATGTTACACTGATTTAGGTTGCTCTCAGAAGAGCTGTTGGTATGTTACACAGATTAAGGTTGCTCTCAGAAGAGCTGTTGGTATGTTACACAGATTTAGGTTGCTCTCAGAAGAGCTGTTGGTATGTTACACAGATTTAGGTTGCTCTCAGAAGAGCTGTTGGTATGTTACACTGATTTAGGTTGCTCTCAGAAGAGCTGTTGGTATGTTACACTGATTTAGGTTGCTCTCAGAAGAGCTGTTGGTATGTTACACTGATTTAGGTTGCTCTCAGAAGAGCTGTTGGTATGTTATACTAATTTAGGTTGCTCTCAGAAGAGCTGTTGGTATGTTAAACTGATTTAGGTTGCTCTCAGAAGAGCTGTTGTTATGTTACACTGATTTAGGTTGCTCTCAGAAGAGCTGTTGTTATGTTACACTGATTTAGGTTGCTCTCAGAAGAGCTGTTGGTATGTTACACTGATTTAGGTTGCTCTCAGAAGAGCTGTTGGTATGTTATACTAATTTAGGTTGCTCTCAGAAGAGCTGTTGGTATGTTATACAGATTTAGGTTGCACTCAGAAGAGCTGTTGGTATGTTAAACTGATTTAGGTTTCTCTCAGAAGAGCTGTTGTTATGTTACACTGATTTAGGTTGCTCTCAGAAGAGCTGTTAGTATGTTACACTGATTTAGGTTGCTCTCAGAAGAGCTGTTGGTATGTTATACTGATTTAGGTTGCACTCAGAAGAGCTGTTGGTATGTTATACTAATTTAAGTTGCTCTCAGAAGAGCTGTTGGTATGTTAAACTGATTTAGGTTGCTCTCAGAAGAGCTGTTGGTATGTTACACTGATTTAGGTTGCTCTCAGAAGAGCTGTTGGTATGTTACACTGATTTAGGTTGCTCTCAGAAGAGCTGTTGGTATGTTACACTGATTTAGGTTGCTCTCAGAAGAGCTGTTGGTATGTTATACTGATTTAGGTTGCACTCAGAAGAGCTGTTGGTATGTTATACTAATTTAAGTTGCTCTCAGAAGAGCTGTTGGTATGTTACACTGATTTAGGTTGCTCTCAGAAGAGCTGTTGGTATGTTATACTGATTTAGGTTGCTCTCAGAAGAGCTATTGGTAGGTTACACTGATTACGTAGATCTCAGAAGAGCTGTTGGTATGTTACACTGATTTAGGTTGCTCTCAGAAGAGCTGTTGGTATGTTACACAGATTTAGGTTGCTCTCAGAAGAGCTGTTGGTATGTTACACAGATTTAGGTTGCTCTCAGAAGAGCTGTTGGTATGTTACACTGATTTAGGTTGCTCTCAGAAGAGCTGTTGGTATGTTACACTGATTTAGGTTGCTCTCAGAAGAGCTGTTGGTATGTTACACTGATTTAGGTTGCTCTCAGAAGAGCTGTTGGTATGTTATACTAATTTAGGTTGCTCTCAGAAGAGCTGTTGGTATGTTAAACTGATTTAGGTTGCTCTCAGAAGAGCTGTTGTTATGTTACACTGATTTAGGTTGCTCTCAGAAGAGCTGTTGTTATGTTACACTGATTTAGGTTGCTCTCAGAAGAGCTGTTGGTATGTTACACTGATTTAGGTTGCTCTCAGAAGAGCTGTTGGTATGTTATACTAATTTAGGTTGCTCTCAGAAGAGCTGTTGGTATGTTATACAGATTTAGGTTGCACTCAGAAGAGCTGTTGGTATGTTAAACTGATTTAGGTTTCTCTCAGAAGAGCTGTTGTTATGTTACACTGATTTAGGTTGCTCTCAGAAGAGCTGTTGGTATGTTACACTGATTTAGGTTGCTCTCAGAAGAGCTGTTGGTATGTTATACTGATTTAGGTTGCACTCAGAAGAGCTGTTGGTATGTTATACTAATTTAAGTTGCTCTCAGAAGAGCTGTTGGTATGTTAAACTGATTTAGGTTGCTCTCAGAAGAGCTATTGGTAGGTTACACTGATTACGTAGATCTCAGAAGAGCTGCTGGTATGTTATACTAATTTAAGTTGCTCTCAGAAGAGCTGTTGGTATGTTAAACTGATTTAGGTTGCTCTCGGAAGAGCTATTGGTAGGTTACACTGATTACGTAGATCTCAGAAGAGCTGTTGGTATGTTATACTGATTTAGGTTGCTCTCAGAAGAGCTGTTGGTATGTTACACTGATTTAGGTTGCTCTCAGAAGAGCTGTTGGTATGTTACACTGATTTAGGTTGCTCTCAGAAGAGCTGTTGGTATGTTACACTGATTTAGGTTGCTCTCAGAAGAGCTGTTGGTATGTTATACTAATTTAGGTTGCTCTCAGAAGAGCTGTTGGTATGTTAAACTGATTTAGGTTGCTCTCAGAAGAGCTGTTGTTATGTTACACTGATTTAGGTTGCTCTCAGAAGAGCTGTTGTTATGTTACACTGATTTAGGTTGCTCTCAGAAGAGCTGTTGGTATGTTACACTGATTTAGGTTGCTCTCAGAAGAGCTGTTGGTATGTTATACTAATTTAGGTTGCTCTCAGAAGAGCTGTTGGTATGTTATACAGATTTAGGTTGCACTCAGAAGAGCTGTTGGTATGTTAAACTGATTTAGGTTTCTCTCAGAAGAGCTGTTGTTATGTTACACTGATTTAGGTTGCTCTCAGAAGAGCTGTTGGTATGTTACACTGATTTAGGTTGCTCTCAGAAGAGCTGTTGGTATGTTATACTGATTTAGGTTGCTCTCAGAAGAGCTGTTGGTATGTTACACAGATTTAGGTTGCTCTCAGAAGAGCTGTTGGTATGTTACACTGATTTAGGTTGCTCTCAGAAGAGCTGTTGGTATGTTACACTGATTTAGGTTGCTCTCAGAAGAGCTGTTGGTATGTTACACTGATTTAGGTTGCTCTCAGAAGAGCTGTTGGTATGTTATACTAATTTAGGTTGCTCTCAGAAGAGCTGTTGGTATGTTAAACTGATTTAGGTTGCTCTCAGAAGAGCTGTTGTTATGTTACACTGATTTAGGTTTCTCTCAGAAGAGCTGTTGTTATGTTACACTGATTTAGGTTGCTCTCAGAAGAGCTGTTGGTATGTTACACTGATTTAGGTTGCTCTCAGAAGAGCTGTTGGTATGTTATACTGATTTAGGTTGCACTCAGAAGAGCTGTTGGTATGTTATACTAATTTAAGTTGCTCTCAGAAGAGCTGTTGGTATGTTAAACTGATTTAGGTTGCTCTCAGAAGAGCTATTGGTAGGTTACACTGATTATGTAGATCTCAGAAGATCTGTTGGTATATTACACCGATTTAAGTAGCTCTGAGAAGAGCTGTTGGTATATTACACCGATTTAGGTAGCTCTCAGAAGAGCTATTGGTAGGTTACACTGATTATGTAGATCTCAGAAGATCTGTTGGTATATTACACCGATTTAAGTAGCTCTGAGAAGAGCTGTTGGTATATTACACCGATTTAGGTAGCTCTCAGAAGAGCTATTGGTAGGTTACACTGATTATGTAGATCTCAGAAGATCTGTTGGTATATTACACCGATTTAAGTAGCTCTGAGAAGAGCTGTTGGTATATTACACCGATTTATGTAGCTCTCAGAAGAGCTATTGGTAGGTTACACTGATTATGTCGATCTCAGAAGATCTGTTGGTATATTACACCGATTTAAGTAGCTCTGAGAAGAGCTGTTGGTATATTACACCGATTTAGGTAGCTCTCAGAAGAGCCGTTTGCCTTGGTAGGTTACGCTGATTAAGGTAGCTCTCAGAAGATATTTTGTTAGGTCACAATGATTTAGGTAGCTTTTAGAAGAGTTGTTGGTATGTTACACTGATTTAGGTAGCTCTCAGAAGAGCTATTGGTATGTTACACAGATTATGTAGATCTCAGAAGATCTGTTGGTATGTTACACCGATTTAAGTAGCTCTGAGAAGAGCTGTTGGTATATTACACCGATTTAGGTAGCTCTCAGAAGAGCTATTGGTAGGTTACACTGATTATGTAGATCTCAGATGATCTGTTGGTATATTACACCGATTTAAGTAGCTCTGAGAAGAGCTGTTGGTATATTACACCGATTTAGGTAGCTCTCAGAAGAGCTATTGGTAGGTTACACTGATTACGTAGCTCTCAGAAGAGCTATTGGTAGGTTACACTGATTATGTCGATCTCAGAAGATCTGTTGGTATATTACACCGATTTAAGTAGCTCTGAGAAGAGCTGTTGGTATATTACACCGATTTAGGTAGCTCTCAGAAGAGCCGTTTGCCTTGGTAGGTTACGCTGATTAAGGTAGCTCTCAGAAGATATTTTGTTAGGTCACAATGATTTAGGTAGCTTTTAGAAGAGTTGTTGGTATGTTACACTGATTTAGGTAGCTCTCAGAAGAGCTATTGGTAGGTTACACTGATTATGTAGATCTCAGAAGATCTGTTGGTATGTTACACCGATTTAAGTAGCTCTGAGAAGAGCTGTTGGTATATTACACCGATTTAGGTAGCTCTCAGAAGAGCTATTGGTAGGTTACACTGATTATGTCGATCTCAGAAGATCTGTTGGTATATTACACCGATTTAAGTAGCTCTGAGAAGAGCTGTTGGTATATTACACCGATTTAGGTAGCTCTCAGAAGAGCCGTTTGCCTTGGTAGGTTACGCTGATTAAGGTAGCTCTCAGAAGATATTTTGTTAGGTCACAATGATTTAGGTAGCTTTTAGAAGAGTTGTTGGTATGTTACACTGATTTAGGTAGCTCTCAGAAGAGCTATTGGTATGTTACACAGATTATGTAGATCTCAGAAGATCTGTTGGTATGTTACACCGATTTAAGTAGCTCTGAGAAGAGCTGTTGGTATATTACACCGATTTAGGTAGCTCTCAGAAGAGCTATTGGTAGGTTACACTGATTATGTAGATCTCAGATGATCTGTTGGTATATTACACCGATTTAAGTAGCTCTGAGAAGAGCTGTTGGTATATTACACCGATTTAGGTAGCTCTCAGAAGAGCTATTGGTAGGTTACACTGATTACGTAGCTCTCAGAAGAGCTATTGGTAGGTTACACTGATTATGTCGATCTCAGAAGATCTGTTGGTATATTACACCGATTTAAGTAGCTCTGAGAAGAGCTGTTGGTATATTACACCGATTTAGGTAGCTCTCAGAAGAGCCGTTTGCCTTGGTAGGTTACGCTGATTAAGGTAGCTCTCAGAAGATATTTTGTTAGGTCACAATGATTTAGGTAGCTTTTAGAAGAGTTGTTGGTATGTTACACTGATTTAGGTAGCTCTCAGAAGAGCTATTGGTAGGTTACACTGATTATGTAGATCTCAGAAGATCTGTTGGTATGTTACACCGATTTAAGTAGCTCTGAGAAGAGCTGTTGGTATATTACACCGATTTAGGTAGCTCTCAGAAGAGCTATTGGTAGGTTACACTGATTATGTAGATCTCAGATGATCTGTTGGTATATTACACCGATTTAAGTAGCTCTGAGAAGAGCTGTTGGTATATTACACCGATTTATGTAGCTCTCAGAAGAGCTATTGGTAGGTTACACTGATTATGTAGATCTCAGAAGATCTGTTGGTATATTACACCGATTTAAGTAGCTCTGAGAAGAGCTGTTGGTATATTACACCGATTTAGGTAGCTCTCAGAAGAGCCGTTTGCCTTGCTAGGTTACGCTGATTAAGGTAGCTCTCAGAAGATATTTTGTTAGGTCACAACGATTAAGGTAGCTTTTAGAAGAGTTGTTGGTATGTTACACTAATTAAGGTAGCTCTCAGAAGAGCTATTGGTAGGTTACACTGATTATGTAGATCTCAGAAGATCTGTTGGTATGTTACACCGATTTAAAGTAGCTCTGAGAAGAGCTGTTGGTATATTACACCGATTTAGGTAGCTCTCAGAAGATCTATTGGTAGGTTACACTGATTATGTAGATCTCAGAAGATCTGTTGGTATGTTACACCGATTTAAGTAGCTCTGAGAAGAGCTGTTGGTATATTACACCGATTTAGGTAGCTCTCAGAAGAGCTATTGGTAGGTTACACTGATTATGTAGATCTCAGAAGATCTGTTGGTATATTACACCGATTTAAGTAGCTCTGAGAAGAGCTGCTGGTATATTACACCGATTTAGGTAGCTCTCAGAAGAGCTATTGGCAGGTTACACTGATTATGTAGATCTCAGAAGATCTGTTGGTATATTACACCGATTTAATTAGCTCTGAGAAGAGCTGTTGGTATATTATACCGATTTAGGTAGCTCTCAGAAGAGCTATTGGTAGGTTACACCGATTACGTAGATCTCAGAAGATCTGTTGGTATATTACACCGATTTAAGTAGCTCTGAGAAGAGCTGTTGGTATATTACACCGATTTAGGTAGCTCTCAGAAGAGCTATTGGTAGGTTACACTGATTATGTAGATCTCAGAAGATCTGTTGGTATATTACACCGATTTAAGTAGCTCTGAAAAGAGCTTTTGGTATATTACACCGATTTAGGTAGCTCTCAGAAGAGTTATTGGTAGGTTACACTGATTATGTAGATCTCAGAAGATCTGTTGGTATATTACACCGATTTAAGTAGCTCTGAGAAGAGCTGTTGGTATATTACACCGATTTAGGTAGCTCTCAGAAGAGCCGTTTGCCTTGGTAGGTTACGCTAATTAAGGTAGCTCTCAGAAGATATTTTGTTAGGTCACAATGATTTAGGTAGCTTTTAGAAGAGCTGTTGGTATGTTACACTGATTATGTAGATCTCAGAAGATCTGTTGGTATGTTACACCGATTTAAGTAGCTCTGAGAAGAGCTGTTGGTATATTACACCGATTTAAGTAGCTCTGAGAAGAGCTGTTGGTATATTACACCGATTTAGGTAGCTCTCAGAAGAGCTATTGGTAGGTTACACTGATTATGTAGATCTCAGAAGATCTGTTGGTATATTACACCGATTTAAGTAGCTCTGAGAAGAGCTGCTGGTATATTACACCGATTTAGGTAGCTCTCAGAAGAGCTATTGGCAGGTTACACTGATTATGTAGATCTCAGAAGATCTGTTGGTATATTACACTGATTATGAAGCTCTCATAAGAGCTTTTGGTAGGTTACACTGATTATGTAGATTTCAGAAGATCTGTTGGTATGTGACACTGATTAAAGTAGCTCTGAGAAGAGCTTTTGTTTGGTTTAATTGAAGTAAATATGACAAGAGCTGTTGTATAATAACATTGATTTGAGAAACGCTGAAGACAGCAGATTTAAGTGTTATTACTTTCAGTTCATAAGACGGGCTAGTAAGAAGCATAATTGTCTCAAGTTCTTTTCTAAATAGCTTCATAATAGCTTGGTAAGTATTAGTAATATTTAAACTATCATTTGAATATTTGGAATATCATTTTACCTTATAAACCTTTAGTCAATGCTTCAATTAGTGGTCTCAGATTAAAGAAATAAAAGGCAGATATAACTTTCGCAAAGAAATGCAACGAATGACGTGAAGCCGCTTTTTCACTATGTGTGCATGACAACCATATTGACAATTAGCAGTGGCATCGTAGAGACACATACTTCTTTGTGTGTGTAAGTTGCCACATTGAAAACAAAAAGTCGCAATCTCCCGCAATTTAGTAAATATTTTTTACCATATTTTCGACTTGAAATATTATGCACAATTAAATTGGCAAATTATTTATTATTATATCACTAGTTATCAAAAAGTATAGATATTAAATATGTCAAATGTTCTTTTAATGTACAGTACTTAATATGTTGAATTGTTTTAATTAATGGTTTTTTCTCTTTTGGGTAGTTATTTTTCATTGAAAAATATCAAAATTTTAATACATTTATTATAATTAAAATACATGAAATATATATAATATACGTCATCTTCATTAAATTGCAACGAATAAACAAAGCAAAATTTGGATGGCCAATCATTATCTTGCCTACTTTGGGGAATAAAAAATAATAAAATTTATCTCGTATAATAGCATTTGTCGGCAATCTGCGAAATAAAATAATTTATTGAGTAGGCTAAACAGGAACTAAAATAGAATACAATATTTTCTTTCAATCGTACATTTTATCGTAGGCAAACGTGATATTTTCAATCAACCAGGTTTACCTATGTTAAAATCCTTATTTTATCCCTCTAATTCTTTGTACAATCTATCTTATGTTTGTAATAACCCAGCGACCGGTATTTATGCATTGGCTGCATTTCCTCATTTTTAGATTTAAATAAATACAACTATTAACTTTTAAAATATTTTTTTGTTATAAATTTATAATCGATCAGTGTTCAAATAACCCATGCATATTTCCCCTAATTTAGGGTAATCGATTTTCATATAAAGCTGGTATAAAATTGAATAATTGTCGAGGTTTTGTGTTCCGAGCGCACCGCAAAAATATTATTATAAATAAATAATAAAATAATGAACAGTTACCTGTGAAAAGATATCTAATCTTCTTTTGCTTGATTTTGGTAACAACTTTAGCAGTGTTTAAAATTGCAAGACGGCATTTTATCTGAGAAAATTATTCAATAAATTTTGACAATTGTGACATGAAAGCTATTTGACGCTTTCTTTAGTACTGACTCGGGTTTGTATTTGCTTTTTTAGTTTGTATTTGCTTTGGTAGCTTTACATTTTAGTTGGATGAATATATCTGCCTTTTATTTCTTTAATCTGAGTT
Source organism: Thymelicus lineola (assembly GCA_963932265.1). Lineage (NCBI taxonomy): Eukaryota > Metazoa > Arthropoda > Insecta > Lepidoptera > Hesperiidae > Thymelicus > Thymelicus lineola. Next base: position 958,852 of record OZ010709.1, on the reverse strand, counting down.
AGAGTGGTACACGAACATTATTTTGACGAAGTGGTTATAGTATTATTGTTCTATAGTCAAAAATGATATTTCCTGTGACATATATTTATTTATTTAACACTAATGTTTCGCAGTGGATTAGTTTATATTGCAGACGTTAATACTAAATTATATGTAACTTTGCTGGAGGTGATATGGATATGTTGTTGTTTGGGACTCTCTTTAATTAAAGGCAATTACAAATAATAGAAAAATATTTAATATGAAACGAGATGTGATATGAGGAAAAATGTAAATATGAAAAGAAGAAGAATAGAGAAGAGTAAGGTTCAGAGAAAGAGTAGAAAAATGCAACGAAGTAAGAAAGAAAAGAAAACGGGAAGAAAAAGAGTCGCGACAAAATTGTCATAGAAAATGTTTTTAGCTGAAACGTAAGATAGGGAGTAAAATCTGTATCATTTTTTTGTATTCAACGTATACAATGCAACCTCTGCCGCATTCAGAGTCACTAAAGTTTACTTAAATCACTCCTTTGTACAGAATTTGTATTGTGATTCTGTACTAAGGAGCGATTTAAACCGTGACTCTGAGTGCACCAGTTAATGAGCCATTTTTTTACTTATTCATACAATAAAAAAGTGTCATTTAAGATATTCCAACCCACCATCAGTTGGGACATAATGAAGTAACGAGTTTAGGTTACTTTAATAGGAAAATTCGATCAAAACCGAAAGCAGAAGTTTTAAAAATACATCTTTCCTAGAATCTCTAAGTGTTTTTAGCGCATTTCTCGTAGTATTACGTAACGACTGGCATATTCTTCCAATAGCCGTTATCACGTCTATATATTTTCTCTCTGGATCGCTGGAAGAGATAAATTTAATACTATGTTCTAACGGAAATCTAATGTGTACTTTTTTGTATCTTTAAGTGTAAGAACTAGAGTCCAGAATCCACTGAAATTATTCAACTAACTGATAACGCCCACAAATTATATATGTCATCTAAATGTCTAGATAGTTTGTGGACAATAAAGTGATAAATGGGTCTTTCATCCTTCAATCCGCATCAAACTCTCCGATAACGAGGCTTCACATATAAAATAATATTATTAAATTATTAAGACAGACATTTATATGACAAGTAAGTATTTTTTGGGTGAATGTATGGCCGCTCCTCAGCCATGAGAAATAGCGAACAGAGATCCGCAACTCTATGATCTACGCTGTACTCACTTCTGATACTTCTCATTCTCCTCTCGAAGCCTGTCTATCTCTGCCTTGGCCTTCGCGATGTGCTCCGAGTAGAACTTCTTCTCTGACAGCAACTCGTCTTGCAGTTGTCTGGAAAGGATTATTTTACGTATCGTTAGTAATATTAATTAAGAACTATTTTGTGAATGGTCTGCTTAACAATACTTCATTTTTACCTACGTTTGATGGGATGGACCTATTATTGAGAGATATGTGTGTGTGTGTGTGTGTGTATCGGTGTGTATGTATTATGTATGTATGTAAATACATGTTAAAAGATAAGTAATATAACTTGAGCATGCATTGCCTTTGAGCATGAGTCAGCCGCTAAGCGACTCGTATTCCGGCTGGGGGCTTGAGAGACAGTTCTTTCTTTCTTTTTCTTCTCTCTTTCTTGGCCGGCAACACATCGGTGATACATTTGATGTTGCTGATGTTCATGGGCGACGATAGCCACTTACCATCAGGTGGATCGTAAGGTGGATACATCTATTACAAATAGTAATAAGGGCTATTTGTAACTGTGGAGTAACTTCTGATTTGACGTATGAACGTACAAGTGTGTATGTATATGTATGGGCACAAGTATTTTAATATTACCTATTGATTCCTTTCTGTGCTTCATAAGCTGTGGCCAGTTCACCATCTTCGTTGATAATGTCCACGTCAGAGCCGTAATTGGAAGTCGCCAGTGACTTCAGATTCACCGTCTGTTGAAATAAGGTTCACATTAGATTGTACGTATTTGTTTATGATATGTATTTAATGCTGTTAGTAACCAGTCTACCTATAGAACTTTCACGTATCCTTTACAGTACAGTAACATAGTAGTATTATTTATTATAGTAGTATTTTAACAGTTTTTTACTCTCCTGTAAAATTGCAATTTTCATCTATGGCCTTTTTTCCACTGGGGCTAAAAAATTTAGCAAACAAACCATCATAATGGAGGATATCGGGTATTATCATCCCGAAAAACACGGACAAAACCACGGGTAGAATCCTAGTAGGTATTAATAACATAACAACTGACACAAAAATGTGTGCTTGTGACTTTTCAATCGTTGCTAAGCAACTAACTTGAGGATTATGGATAGATAGAATATTGAGATATCCTAAGCTATCCTTTATTGGCTTTATTGTCAGTAATAAGCGATATTTCGCATACTAAAGTATACTGTTTACTGAAACAAGAATGCTTACATAGACAGTAACGAACAGATAATTTAGAAAAAACGTTAAAGAGCCAACATATATTTTTTAGTTTCTACGATGTAATTATGTTAATAATTTAACTATAAAATGCAACACAACATACATCTAGAGAACATATAAGTAAAATCTCATAATATCTTACATAAGGAATCACTCATGCAAACTACGGATACACATGTAAATAGAGCTTTGTTTTTCAATATAGTTGAAAGATTTAATAAAATGAGTCTATACTAATATTATAAGAAATAATATTTGAAAGGGTTGAAAGTTTGTATGAAACGGCTGAAAAATCCTTGCCTTTTTTATGGAAATAGCCGGCAAACGAGCTGACGATCCACCTGATGGTAAGTGGCTATCGACGCCCATGGACATTAGTAACACCAAAGGCATTAATGATGAGTTGTCGGCCAAGAAAGAGAGATGAAAAAGAAAGAAAGAACTGACTCTCAAGCCCCCAGCCGGAACACGACGGGTCGTTTGGCGGCTGACTCATGCTCAAGGGAGGTATCTGTCTTTTCAAAATCAGTAACTATTTTTAAGATTTTTGAAATTGTATCGGGGAATAGGAAGATTTTGAAACGAAGTTATGTATTTTTTTATTGTGGCAATCACGAAACAACGGGAGCGTAACATTGAATTATTCTAAAATAAAGCTCTGTTCACATAACTCCGTAGTTCATACAGTCAACTCACAATTCACAAGTGCAAACCATTCAAATAAAAACAAAAACATAATACCATGCGATGGTCAGCAAAAGAAGGCGTTGAAAACAACAAAACATAAATTAACTTATTAGTAAAGTGCAAAAACAAATATAATTTATTAGTTGAAACTAAAATTAAATAGTTTTTTAAATTATTTGTTATAAAAAATGAAAATTAATTTTATTATATTTTATCAAGATGATTAGTAATTAAGCTTCATGGCATCTTTTGACGGCACGCTGTTTTATTTGATGTTTTTATTTTATTTTATCCATATAAATAAATACCCGAAATAACAACTTTCGGAGTGAATCTATAAAGACCGCTAGAGTAAACAGCAATAGTCCATTCGCAAAAAAAACTAAATACATATAACTAATCTGAAGTCATCTACATATATTATTATGAAATATGTACTATGAAAATTGGACTCCCGTTTTGTGGCCGCTAAACACCAAAGTTGAAACAAAATATCATTTTAGGAGTACTATTTTAGTTTCCTACAGAATATGTTTTTCGTATAACATAAAAAAATCGTTTAAAATCATCAATAAAACAGCGGCATATAAGTGTGTGTAAGCGGTCGAGTGACACTCAATTTTACTTACAACACTCTTCAGAGCTTGGAACCATGGTTTCTGTACAAATACACCATCCTTTAGTAAGACATACCAAATATACAAACACACTTACCGTTTATATTGACAACATTACATTAACAAAAAGTAATAAAAATACTAAAACATTGACCAATGTAGGAAATTTAGATCTGAAGAATTGTATATAAAATGAAGTATATAAAAATCATTGTTAGTCTGTGTGTCTCAAGAAAACATAATATATACTAACTCAAATTAAATTGAGATTTTTACGTGGAAAGTAATTTCCAGAACCACGGTACCTATATGAAGAAACCTTTCATGCACAGGGAAGCACGTTTTCTTATAAACAAAAAAAAGGTTCATAAATAAAATACTGTTTAAAAACATGCATTTTTTCAGTTTTCTCCTACTCCCATGTAATAAAAACATATCATAACAAAAATAAAATTGTATATGAGAAAAAATATCAACATACATAGGAAAACACGAGACGGTCTTATCAAAAGAGATCTTTTTTATGGAAATAGCCGGCAAACGAGCTGACGATCCACCTGAGGGTAAGTGGCTATCGTCGCCCATGGACATCAGCGACACCAAAGGTATCACTGATGCGTTACTGACCAAGGAGAGAAGAAAAAGAAAGAAAGAACTGGCTCTCAAGCCCCCAGCCGGAACACGACGAGTCGTTTGGTGGCTGATTCATGCTCAAGGGTGGTAGCTATCCAGGCTATCCTCTTTCAGATATCCAAGGATAGAGAAAAATATCACTAAGAGATTTTATTTACTTTTCGTTTGAGTTTACAGAACACACACTCACACACAGATATAAGCATAGAAAAGTTCACCTTTAGAGACATAGCATACCTTCTCTTTCTCTCTATGCAAACCACTTAGAACTTCAGGTAGATCCATATAGAGCGTCTTTTCTATTATAATACAACACTTGAAACTTTCATATCAACAACTAAAGCTGGCCATACACGATCAAGTATACTGGTCGAGTTTGCAGTTTGACTTGACGCGGTATCCAGTGTGCATGAGATAGCTATATGGCCAGATAGCCATACCGTGGCCATACACCGTCTAGTTTACTGGATGCCGCATCAATTCCGCTGCAAACTTGTTAAGTATACTTGATCATGTATGACCAGCATAACACTTATAACATCAGATCTATCAACAATCACTTTTGACCCATAGTCACGTACGCTACGAACAAAAGGTTATATATCCATATAAAACCTGCATAAATTATATTCATAACACCACTAGCTGACTTTTATGAATATTATTTTACACTCATATACAATCTTACTCCTTATTTAACCCCCTTAAAAACTTAATTAACATAATGTTAGAACTCCGCAAACCATACTAAAAACAACAGCGCGTATTTTAACATTGCGAAACTTAGTTAACACTCAATAAATGGCACAATACAAACGTGTGACATTTTTTAAATGAAACATTATTTAGTTTAGTTTTAAGTAATAATACGTTTAAAATACATGAAATTAATTTAAAATACACGGCACTACTAACCCAGACACATTGAATGATATTATTTATCCGGTACACAACGCATTACAAATATTTGCGTCGTTGTGATAAAAATTGCTTTAACATCATCTGGACACTGACATCTGGAGATAAAGTCAAGATATGAGATAAATACGTTGAATCAGTGAACGAATATACTATTATACTATATTAGTTCATTGCGCTGAATCAACCAATGGTATATACCAATGGTATGCTACGGAAATTACGATTATAATATCCGAATAGATATTTGTATCGAATACGTATTGAATTTACATTGAATAATAAAATTTGTTGTTTATGAAGATGTTTATCACACGCGTAATCATAGTGCGAATTAACATGAAACTTAACTCTTAGTGAGACTATTTCCAGGAGGATGTAAAATAGGGTAAATTATATCCTAGCATCTCATGTTCCCAGTATGTCATTGGATTATTTGGGTGTTCATATGTTTTTTGATTTTGTTCTATTTAATTTGATCAGGCTTCCAGAGCAATAAAATTACCCATATTATTTCTTCGCCATTTCTTCTCCTCCATGACAAAGGACACACACACGCACGCACGCACACGCACACACACACACACACACACGCACACGCACACGCACACACACACACACACACACACACACACAAACACACGTCCAAACTTAACCACTCCCCACTCCGACGAGCTGAATATTTTCGTTTAGATATGTTTCTTGTATTTTTTACGTAAGACACACAGATTAACTGATTTTCATAAAGAAATACTTGTAAATAACAACATTATATTATAATTTATTTGCACAGTATGTATGTGAAGCTAATATTACATACCTGGCTAGACAAAACACTCTTGAGCTGGATGCATTCGTCTCGTCGCCTGTCCAACTCATTTTGCATCACATTCAATTGTTCTGTAAGCAAAATACAACCATAAACTTAGAAGCAATAGATTCTCCCGTACATTTGACAGAGCAATATTTAAAGTTTCAGTTATAAAATCAACGTGAAAGACAGAAACAAAAATATTATTTGTCCCCGTCACCGTGGCCGGATTTCATTGTTTGTCACAATTGTGAGTTGTGACAAACAATGAAGAGTGAGTTGGCTATTTGGAGATTTAAAGTTTCAGTTTTTTAAGCAGAAAATATATAAGTCAAAATACGTTGAGTAGCAGTATTCTGGGCTGCTCGTTAAAATTTTGTTACATTTCATTTAAAATAACCTCAAAGAAACATAATAGTGCTGTCTCATGTACGGCCACAGCGTGGCTGAATCTATAAGTACTACATCTATGTTTACAACAAAGTACATGTATTGTAATTCCACTGGCCATCATAATGATTATAGCATCAGTATCACATATCAGTATCAATACCATATCAGATACCGGTATCTTTACTACCGGTATCACATCATACCCGTATGAATAGTATTGGTATCCAATACCAGTATCATATACGGGTATATACAGTACCAATATTATATACCAATATCCTAATCACTTATCAACAACCCACCAGCCAACTCGTGGGGTACTCACTGATAACCTCCTTGGAGACGAGCAGGCTGTCCCCAGAGGCTCGCAGCCTGTCGAGGTGCTCCCGGAGCTTCTTGTTCTCTATCTCTAACTCCTCGACCTTGAACCGGTCGATGTTCGGGTTGGTGGGCGGCGCTGACAGCCGGTCTGGAAGGACCAACGGTTGGTTTGAAGGGAGCGTGCGTACGTGCGTGCGCATGTTGGGTGGGAAGGTGGGTCTTTTATTTGTGTGCGTACGTTTGTGTATGTGCGCGAGTGTGAATAAGAAGGTAAGTGTACTTCATGACGCAATGTATTTGCGACATTGAGCTTGTCACGTGTGAATCGTTTATCATCTACAAGGGTGGGTGTGTATGAGTGTAACTGTGTGTAACTGTGTGGGTTTGCGTTTGGACGTGTATATGTTTGTAACTGTGTGAGATAGTTTTTTTTTTATTGAAATAGCCGGCAAACGAGCTGACGATCCACCTGATAGTAAGTAGTAGTTGTCGCCCATGGCCATCAGCGACATCACTGACGCGTTGCCGGCCAAGAAAGAGAGAAGAAAAAGAACGTGCGTGCGTGTGTCTCTAAGATGGATGTGTTTATCTGTGTGGGTGTGTGTGTGTTTTAATCAACCTTATTGGATGCGTTTGGGTGTATCTGTGTCGCCTACATACAGTGTATCTGTCATGACTATGGGAGTGGGTTTTCCTGTTTGCTTTGTCGGTTTTTCCATTCGTTTGTGTCTTTGTCCCGCTAATCTCAAAAATAATCTGTTAGAATGCGGTTTTCACTATCATATGACAGTAAGCTTGCGGTTACATTCAGTGATCTATTTATTACAATCGGTAATGAAAAATATGCCAATTTTTTCAAAAGACAAAGGGTAAGTTAGCAAAAAAGTTAGAAATAACACTTTACTGGTTATGTAAATCTCATAACTTCTTTATTTCTCGTGATATTTAAAAAAATGGGGTGCTTAATACTTATAAAATACTGAAGCGATTTACGTAAAAAACGAAATTTTCGTAATTTTAAGTTACAGTAGTGTTCATTGGAAGCATCGATTTGAGAGTTGCGGCATCTTTAAATCATGCCTACATATTACAAGACCAGCCATACAAACTAATTAAATCTATTTCGTTAACTCACTCAAAAGCCTCTCCTCAAGGTCGGCGCATCGTTTGGCGGTCCTCGACAGTTCGCTCTGCAGTACTGAGATCCTGTTCTGCATTCGGAGAACCAGCCCCGCGTCCGCTATCTGGTGACATGATAAGACATCATAACAAATATTTTAATAATTTAATTAATGAAAATTTATTTGCTAAAGTTGTGGCTATATAAATGTCTTAATTTTTGATTGGAATAATGAAAGTGGACGAAGCGAAACAAGTATGTATGGATCGTAGCAAGTGGAAAGAAGTGGTCTCTGCCTACCCCTACGGGAAAGAGGCGTGATTATATGTATGTATGTAATTTTTGATTTTGTGCAGTTCACAATGTACCATGTTAATAGCTGAACAGCGACAGAGAACAATATAGCTTTGCGTGATCAAGGTTGTGTGGCGACATTGTAAATACGTCACACGGTGATAATAAGGTTGAAATTTTAATGAAATTCATCGCAGCTACAAAAACAGGGATACATTTCAACTATGGAGTGGATGAACCATTTCTGTTGTGAAAAAGTGTCCGTACAAACGCGTCCAATAAGGGCGGCGCTGCGGTAGGCTAGGTTAATTTTATAGAAACATTTTCTGACAGCAGTATTTTGGTTATATTTACTAACACATTTTAGACTACGTAAATAGTTGAGGTTTTGTATACTGGAATTTAAACTACTCTAGTCATGAAAATGTTTAAATATTTGAACTCAGCAAACTTCACTCCGTCTACAACAGCTATGTTCATATCGTAGTTTTTCCGACGCCAGCACTATTGTGGTAGGCAACTTTCCTTCCTTCTCTCCTTACCTCTACCATCCATAAATTCAACCTTATTGTCTTACACTTAAGGTATATTTTCGTTTATCTTTCGCTCACCGGCATGGGTCCATTGTTGGCGCCGGCGGACCAGTTGACGGCCTCGAGCGCCGGCCGTGACGTCTCCACCGACCGCACCGAGCCGTACCCGTAGTCCTGACACAGACAGACAGACATACGTTACACAGATTGGTAGGATTACAACCTCTAAAGTTTATTGTTGAGAATGTAAAGTTCTATAGTTTGTCGGATAAACGTGAAGAGATTCAATAATTTAAAAAAAACTCTTAATAATCAGATAAGGTCAATACTCTTATCTGTAACTAGCTGACTCGGCGAACTTCATATCGCCTAAGAATGTAACAAATCAGTGTGATCTATTTTACCGTCTTACGGGTTGAATTTTGGAAAACGCTGAAATACATAACCCATTATTTTTGCTGTACTCAATTCATACGAAATTTCATGCAAATATGTCCAAGGAATAAAAAGTTTCATATAAACTTCTATCCCCTAATTCACTCCCTTAGGGGTTGAAATTTGAAAAATCCTTTCTTAGTGGATGCCTAAGTCATAAGAGGAATACGTGTACAAAAAAATTTAAGTTTCTAGCCCTAAGAGTTTCAGTCAATCAGTTTTGCCTTTTGATAAGAGTAAGATGGGGCAAAATATGACATTATGTTATATTATTATGACTTTTTCAGCAGTATTTGTCTTGTCTTATGAGTCTAATTTTATTAACTTTTTGGTACTATTGGGTACCTGCATGCAAATAATTGATACCCTCATAATATAAACAAAATTTGTAGGACAGGAATGGAATGGCTGACTTTCTGTCAGGATATCTGATCTGGACGGAATGTTACATAGGAGTCGTATAGAATCAAAGGTGGCCATCTCCCATTTTAACACTTTTGAGATAATGATGCAAAAAAAATTGAATGCAACTTCTTTTTTGACATTATTACCAAATACGGCCATGTTTCTTCTAAATTCAACATAAAATCACAGTTAAGTTTCAAAGACTGCCTTCTTCCGTATGTTGGCTGTGCTTCAAGTTTTTTTCTCTTCACCAAAAATGGCTAAAATTGAGATGGCGATGAGAGAACCCTTGATTCTATATGACTCATTAGAAACTTACATCTTCAACTGTAGTCTCCTGCTGAGAGTTATTGCTCGCGTCTGAAAGTGATCTTCTGTGCTCCTTGGGAGCCGGCGCCCTTCGAAACAGAAGATTATCACATCAATACACACAACTCTAATTAAGCTTGCAAGGGCTGAGCCACACAAACAGGGTATGCTAAAATAAAACCGTTTTAAAAAAAGGATAGTCAATAGTAAAAAGCATTATAAGGTAATATAAAGTGATAGAAAACAATAATATATAGCGTACCGATCGCCACATACTCTATCCTGACTTGGCTTTTTCACGTTAATATTCGATATAATTCTTGACAAAAAATAACCGACTTCAAAATTACGGATAACTCAAAAACTACTCGTCAGATCTCGCTTAAATTTATGTGGAACCACATGACAGGCACCAGCTTTCGATTAAAAAAAGAATCATCAAAATCGGTTCACCCAGTCGAAAGTTCTAAGGTAACAAACATAAAAAATACAATCTAATTGAGAATACAGGAGGTATTTTTTGAAGTCGGTTAAAAACGAGAAATGAGCATCAATAGCTAATTCATTATCATCAGACCCACTAAGAAGTCCGCACTGGTAGAGATATGTAGATTTTTCCCTGAAATCCCCACTACCTCAATAGGCGTGATGACAGTAAGTAAAAATCACTAAAATTATGTATTTACTTAATGAAACCCAATTAATGGATTGCAAAACACTCATTAAACTCATTATTTGTATTATTATGAGCGAGATGAAAAAAAACTACAAAATACGGCAAGCCGCCATGATGTCTTGAATGCCAGTCAGTCTTAATCAGAATGAATTACGTCACGCTTGAGTAAACAAATGAATATCAATAAACTAACATCGACATCTTGTCTATCATTTTTTTTTGACGTGACGTCACAAGCGACGCCATGCCACTTTGAAGTGTTTTGGTACGAATTTTAAACTTAAAAATTAAAGTGTATTTATTTTATACTAAACCTTATTTTTTTGCGAAAATTTGATATACGTTATAATTATAATATATTTCCCAACAATATAGAACCGTATTTCAAAATCTGTCATCATGCCCATTATCATCATCAAAGACATCAGATACATAGCAGGACAAGAGAGACGAGTAAGTCCTCGGTACCTCTGCAGCGAGTCCACACGTTCCTGCAGGTCATACTGCGCAGACAACAGCTTCTGCCTGCTCTGGCGCTCCGCCTCCAGCTCCAAGCACAGCGCCTTCTTCTCCGCCTCGTGTTGCTTGTCGCGCTCTGTGCGTTATACTACTGGTTAGTCTATTGCTATAGGTACTAATACAATCTATCTATACACATACGCGCACGCATACACACACAGGTAGTACTAATAAATAATTTGTTATTTGTTTGCTTGTTTGAATGCGCTAATCTCTGGAGGACGAATTAGAATTTTCTGACTACCTCGTAATCTAATTGGTAGTGATATGTCTGCGAAGCAAAGGATTCTGGGGAATCCTGCGGGGATGTGACTGTGCATTTATTATTGTTAAGGAAGAATTTCATACTTCGTGTAAAAACAACAGGGGAGTAGTAAATCATGTCACAATGTGAGATGAGGTGAGGTGAGGTAAGAAGTGGGACATGCGATAAGACGAGGAGAAACTCTAACAAAATAATACTGGCCAGCAAGCTCACCTATGAGACAGATGATTGATAATAAAAACAATGGAGGTAAGGGTTATCAAATACGTCATGAAATAAAATTATTGCAAAGATCGTGAGTGTATTTGTATTCACCATAATATTACACCGGTACTTAAAATACTAACGCTTATATTACCTTTAAAGTCAAAGTCAAAGTCAAAATATTTTATTCATATAGGTATCACTGGTACACTTATGCACGTCATTTTTTGGCTTTTCGGAAGGTGCTTTGTCGTGAAAAATACTAAAACTTATGAAACGAAAGCTACAAACCCTTCCAGAACTGCGCACGAGTCTCAAACTCTCTCGACCACACAATTTGCACGTCTGTGTGTGTGTGCAGTACTTCGTCTGTCCTATTCAACGTCACGTCCTCTGGTACACCCATTTTGATAACTACCGCCAGTATTATTGTCCCAATATTCAGTTCATATCAATTTATTTATAGTATTATAGTATTTATTTATTTACAAAACCATGCTCGCAGTGCTTACAACATAGCCAAGGCGCAATTTATGTAATCAAATTCAATTATCAAGATTTCGAGACTACCCTCACTTTTTAAATAACCATTTTGAATATATTTTCGATAAAAAAAAATTATCTCAATATTATCTCCAACTACTCTTATTTTAGGAATAGAAAGTATTTTTATAGTAGAAACTGATTACGGGGCAATTTCGGGTCTATTTATGTAATTTTGTGGGTAGTTTCACATGCTCATATTTACTTCGTATAAATCACTTGATAACGTAAGAAGTTTAACTTGAGGCACTGTTTAAAATGTAGACGATGCCGGTTTTTTAACCAACATCATAGACAACAAACTATTGTATCTTTTACTGCGTTATAACAAGTATTAACAACATAATAAACTTGAACACCCAGTGGTCCTATCTATCCATGGATAAACTTCTTACACTAATCACTATCCCCTTTATAGTTGAACACAAACTAAACAAATCGGCATATAAATATCACACACGTGTCCGTATTGAGTTACAAAGTCAATTAATACACAGATTGTATTATAATGAATTTGTTATCAACGAAATTATCGCTGTTATCAGCTTGATAACGATAATCCTTTATGGACCTGTGCGAAAATAAAAAATGTATTAGTAAGATACTTTTAATATGTCCTCGTTTCTTTTTAAAAACCTTGGCCTTGGTCAAGGACACACTTCTTTAGATATTGGAAATTCAACCTTACGAAACGCGAAGTAAAGCTCAAATTACAATGCTTTACGATTAAAGTTGACATTGAGCTGGTGTCAAAGCAAAGATCTTTAATCTTGTATCGATCATGAAATATTCATTCGCTAATGTACCGATTAATCTCATCGATAATTCAATATCGAACGAGTGGTCAATCTGATCATAGAAGATATAATAAGTCTCAGAGAACTCTCAGTAGAATTTTTGAAGTCTAAGCGAACTAAGCCAATTATTCCTTCCTTAAAAAGATATTCTGAGGAGTTTATTTCGCCATTTCTTCTTCTCCATCACAAAACAAGTTTCCGAAATGGTGATAGATTAAACAAAATAACGTGTAAAAGTGTTTCAGTGATATCTATATGAATAAATTATTTTGATTTTGAAGCACTATTAAACTAATATTGTGAAAAATGGAAGGAAAATAAAAGTTTTCATAGAGAATAATCTCTTTTTCTATCCAAATACTTATTCAAACTTAGAAAAGATAGACGAAAACACCCGGTAGACCAACCCTCGAATAGCTAAGCTATCATGCTCGAAGGACCAAAAATCAAATCCTCCAGGACTTAACTTCTATTTGATCAACGTAAACATAATATTGCAGACTTGCACTAGAAGGCCTCAAGTGTCAATCAGAACTGTATGTGTGACCGCTATCGGTGAAAGATAATAAAAACAGTCTTGTCTCTATTATCAATCCTGTAAGTCATTACCGACTGATTAAAGTAATTTTATTAGCGATTATATTCTGTTTACATGGTTTACGACTGCACTACATGGAATAGAACTCAAGCAAAATATGAGTATGTACACATTAGCCGTTTTGCGTTTTAAACATTTCTTAAATACTTTTCTCCATGACTTCTTTTAAATCTCAAATAAATCGCACATTATTTATACTTAAACAAACATTTACCCCTAATTTTTGTTCTATGCAAAATTCCTGTTTTAGTGTGCTCTAAAACCATACTAAGCCCTATTCAAAGCTGATGCTTCTGAAACAATAAACTAATATACTAACGTTCCTAGATCCGTTGGTTCCACCTATATGTTGTCTGTCTGTCGGTGACATTTAGGGCCTTGTCACACTGACGGTTTCCGAGCGGATTCAAAGCGGAACGGGTGCGCAGCGAATACGCCGCGCCTCCGCGGCGAAAACGTCGCGGACGTGAAGCGGATACACAGCAGTTTCGACGCTTGTGCGTGGCGTGATTGCAATGTACAATACGGTCTCTGAACGCACACAACAAAATAGTTTGTCTAATAAGTGAAATTGTGTAATTTCTTTAGACAATAAAGTTCTTTAAACCGAAACCGAACTTTTTAGTATTTAGCTCTTTTTAATAACGGCAATATTAATGTTCCAAATTGCATTGCCATTCTATAGAAAATCTACTTAAAAACGTTAAACCTTACCTTCTAAAGCCATTTGGAAATGCTCCTTATCACTTTTCAACTCCTGCGCCAATTTCTCACTCTCCGCCTCCCATTGTTCTCTCTCCTTCTTGTACACACTCTCTATCCTCGTCTTCTCTTCCTTTAACCGCTTGTTGCTGTCTCGCTCGCTCATTAGCTCGGCTTGTACGGAGTTGAGAATGTTGTCCTTCTCCTCGATTTCTACCTTGAGGGTCTTGGCTTCCATTTCCACTAATTTCAGGGCCTCCAATTTCGCTCTGATGGAAGATAAAATAAGGGAATTTAAATCGATTCCACATGGATCTAACCTGAATAAATACATATGAGATCAATCTGGTATACAGGGTGAATTTTCCAAGTGTGCATGGAGGGTCAAATCCAAAACTACGAGGAATAACGAAAAATGCTCAAAGAAGTCTCGGGAACGAATTTGATGAAAACTACAACTGCATGATTAAATTTAAAAAATCAATATTTCTAGCCAGGAATCGAACCCGTTGATTTTGAAAAAAAAAACACATTCGATCTCGTTAAGTTAATATCGCTAACAAGGATCAAATTCTGAAAATTAATAACATACGGAAAATTTAAGGAAAATGTTTTTGGAATGTGTTTTTTTTTATTTATTATCTGTCTCTATGTGTTTTTTTTATTTGTCATCTCGAAAAACGCGGGCAGCATACTATTCCTTACCTCAAAGTCACAATCTGCTGCTGCAACGGCTCCACAACCCGGTTCTTCTCCACTGCCTCGTTCAGCCGCTGCTGGAGACTGATGATCTTGTTCTCCAGACCCTTGTTCAGCTTCTTCACGTGGTCCAGGCTGCGGGCTTCGATACGGAGCCGCTTGTACAGCCGGCGGGCGTTGTAGCGCCGGATCTGGATGGATGGATGGATGGTGGAGTTGATAGATTGTAGTTCATGGTAAGTTTTGTATGCTCACAACATAGATAAAGTATTTGTACATGTAATTTTTTTGGAGAATAAAGATTATATAACCAAAAG
Organism: Thymelicus lineola; assembly: GCA_963932265.1. NCBI lineage: Eukaryota > Metazoa > Arthropoda > Insecta > Lepidoptera > Hesperiidae > Thymelicus > Thymelicus lineola. The sequence goes on along the minus strand of OZ010709.1, from coordinate 943,609 downwards.
TTAACGTCGCTCGACATATTAACCTAAGCAAGTATTTTAATGCGGTTTTCACAAGACAGAGTGATTCAGGAGGAATATTTATATGAATACCAGGGAGACGGAGTTTTATAAATAAATAACTCATTATTTAAATTTCTTCCTCGCTGCCCCCCTCAGGGCCCCCAGGGCTCCTCATGAGAAGAGATCCGTGCTCTATAATGACCCATTAATGGTTTGAAGCTGAATAGTAAGAAATACTAGTTATCAAATCAATACTCACAGCAGCTTGACATATTATAATCTGTTGCCGTATCCTCCTCGCCTTCTGTCGTCCGAGGAACCCTCGCACGAACCGTTGGATAGTTATTGCCTGCAAATATATATACACGTCTATATTGAACATAATGTTTATGACTATAAAAGTTATTTTAGTTCCGCGATCTTTTAAATAACAAGTGGTAGGATAAGCAGGCAGACCTATATTGTACATCCTTATAATTACCTTATCCAACAAATAAATGATAATTGATTGATTGAACAATCACATAAATTTTAACAATAATCCGACAGACAGTCCGACAGTTTTATTTACACTAAACATAGCTAAGAAACCCTCGAATAGGTCACCTTTCAAACAAAAAAACTAGATCAAAATCGGTTCATCCGTTTATACAGATCCACAGATACACAGTTACACAGATACGTCAAACTTATAACTCCCCTCTTTTTTCGTCGGGAGTTAAAATACAGTTTTAAGTTGTGGGGGTAGTTTTGTTATATTGTACGTTCTGTCCGTCCTGGTGCACGGTTCATGTCCAGGTGAATAATCAAAACAAACACAGTTACTTAGATATATAGTATAGAATTTGTATGGTGATTCTGTACTAAGGATCGATTAAAGTAACCGTTAGTGACTCTGAGCTGGGACGTAAGTTATCAAGCAGACACTAATGAGGAATTACATTTGACAGTTGACAGACAGGTGTCACTAGTCAGTTGTCAGGCTGTTGTCACTTGACTGTTGAGATCCGATGTCATTTGACAGTTGAGGTGCCGTCAACAGTACAGTTGACAGAACATATCGATGTCATTTGACAATTGAGATGCCGAAGCACTTGACAGTTGACAGATTGATGTCATTTGACAGTAAAGATACCGATGACATATTACAGTTGACAAACCGATGTCAACTGACAGTAGAGATTTTCCGATATAAGTTTACAATTGACAGAATAATTACAATTAAAAATTTTACAATCAGAACAAATATGTGCCTGAACGAACACCAACTCTATCCAAACCACAGACAAAGTTGTCAATCAATCAAAAATCATCTCTATCACCCAGCATTAAGGTATATCTGCCTGACGACCAACTCTGACCGAACCACCGTCGGGTTATCGATCAGTCAAAAACCATCTCTATCACCAAGCATTAAGGTCCACAGCCACACTCACCGCTCGAACCCTCCTCTTGTCCTTATACAGTCTCCGAGCCAGGAAGCCTCGAGCCCGCGCCTGCAGTCCGATGGCGAGGGTCCGCAGCCGCTGGTACTGGCGTCTGGCCAGCCAGCCACGCACCGTTTTCTGGATCCTGATGGCGGCGCGATGTCTACGGATCTCCTGGGCTTTGCTGTAAATACATGAGTAAAGCTTGGCTTGTAATAGAAATAATTTTCTTTATTTAGCCATCCATAAAAGTTAATAGAAGCGCTCATAGGCTTGCGTCGATCTTAAGTGATCGACAAAGTTAAGTAACAGCGGGCGCGGGCGGTAGTTGAATGGGTGACCGCTAGTGGCAAACAATTCTTGAGCGTTTCTGTGCTTCGCAGGGCACGTAAAGCCGTCGGTCCCAGTTGTTATCATAAGATAACAGTCGTCAAGCCATGTCGGAGGCCCTCGGGCGATTTGTAAACTTCCAACACTCGGGTTGGCCACTAACCCCTCCACCGCACCGCACTGGAGCAGCGTGGTGGAGTATGGTCTAGGCCTCCTCAAGAGGAGAGACCCGTGCCCAGCAGTGGGCCATTAATGGGTTGAAGCCAACCGTCAGTAGTGCCCAGTACTCACCGTCTGGCGAGGTACCCTCTAGCGCACGCCTGCAGCCCCCGGACGGCGCGTGTGACCCGCAGGTACCGGCGGCGCGCCAGGAACCGCCGCACGCAGCTCTGGACGCGCACGCAGTACAGCCGCTGGATGTCCGCGCGGATCTTCTCCAGGTACGCCACCTGGTGAAGATGGGGAGATGTGATCAGGATGTTTTAACCGACTTCAAAAAAAGAAGGAAGTTCTCAATTCGACTGTATTTTTTTTATGTTTGTTACCTCAGAACTCTGAATAACTAAATATCACGTCAACCGATTTCGATGATTCTTTTTTCAATCGAAAGCTGGTGCTTGTCGTGTGGTCCCACGGTGGAGCGAGATCTGACAATGGCATCCATGTCAAAAGCATATAAGTCTTAAATTTGCATTACGTGCGCGATAAATGGACGAATAACTCAATATCGCGCCAACCGATTTCGATGATTCTTTTTTATTGGATGTACTTCATTTGAAGTCGATTATTTTTTTGTTTAAATGTTAGATTATAGCGGTAATCACTTGTTTAAGAATGTGTGGTGACATGTAAATAATATAATAATAGGAACAATGGTATTAATTAAGATGTTACCTGTCCAGCCCTGAAGAATATCTTGGTGGCGCCGAACTGGTACTTGTCCGGGGTCTTGATGTGTTTGTTCAGGATGCGGGAACACGTGGCCTTGATGTCCGACCGGTCGATGTCCTTGTGCGCGCATAGCAGCCGGTATCTGGAGGGGCGAGGGGGGTGGCGGGCTATTTTAAAATTACTGCCACTCACTTCAAATATTTCAGTTGAAAGCATATCGACGCTTGAAAGGAAAAATTTACTGAGCGACATTGAGCTAACTTTACAGGAGAGCAGTTTAAAGTTGAATTTTTAGAAAAGTTGTTGTATATGCCACAATATAGATGATAAAATAAGGATTCCAAAACAGTAAGAATAACGTTGGTAATCCTCCTATTACAAAAATATATGATATTTTTTCTAAAAATTCAACTTCAAACTGCTCTCCTGTAAAGTAAGCTCAATGGTATGTCAATGTTTCCTTTCAAGCGTCGATATACAGGGTAAAATTTTCAAGTGTGCATGGATGCCCGAATCCGAAATCATGAGGAATAGCGAAATGTGCTCAAAGGAGTCTCGAGGCCGATTTTGATGAAAACTAAAACTGCATAATTAGACTTTTGAAAAATTCACTTTGTATAATAATATTTTAAGTAAATTAATAAGTATGAATTAATTCTTTTTGATTTTTTTTCACTTATTCAAGACATTTTGTTTTCATTTTGAATGCAGTTTAACTTTTTATTTAAAAGTTTTTTAACCGATATCAAAGAAGGAGGAGGTATTCAATTTAACAGATTTTTTTTATGTTTGTTACCTCAGAACTGTCGACTGGGTGAACCGATTTTGATTATGCTTTTTTAATCGAAAGCTAGCGCTTGTCATGTGGTCCCACTAAAATTTGAGCGAGATCTAACGAGTAGTTTTTGAGTTATGCCTAATTTTGAAGTCGGATATTTTTGTCAAGAATTACTTATGTTACTAGCCAACCAACGCACGAGTTATGTAAAGATTGCCATCATGGACATATGTAACACTACTGTGAGGTATTGATGAGGTGAAATCAAATCAAATCATTTATTTGCTTGAATGTGGGTATTTACAATAACACATAGTAATAAAATATAGACAAGTCCGCCACAATCTACCTTTCACGGCATGCAAAATGTAAGGAAATAAAATTAATATAATACTATGATTTACAATAATTTCAGAGCAGTTTCATTTATATAATAAGAATACTGGCATTTAAAATATCATTTTGTCCATACATTAATTATTGCTTATTCAACTTAATGATGGGATAACGTTACCTGTAGAAGAAGTCCTGGTAGAGCCAGCGCGAGGGGAAGCCGGCCGCCGATATCCTGATCGTCTCCAGCACGCCGCACGCTCTGAAACCGATTTTTTTAATTTAACCAACCTTTTTTACAAAATCACTAATCGATAAATATAAAGCAAGTATCTGAGAGTTCTTAGAAAAAAAATCATAATATCTGCTCATTTGTAAATTCAACAGTAAAAAAAAGGATCAAGGAGCTGAAATTCTGAAATAATAAACAAAAGTCAAAATCTTGAAAACGGTGACACTTTTATTAAGGTTATTTTTGACATCTGATAGGTCAACTCTCAAGTTATCTTCCGCTACTTCCCGAACACCCTGTATAAGCACAAGTGACGCGACTCACCGCAGCTGGTTGACGGCCCTGGCGACGTCGAACTGGAAGGGCCGCTTGTTGTCGTTGGGCTTGATGCAGCGCACGTAATGCGGCGTGGTGGCGGACAGCGTCGCCATCAGCGCCGCGAGGGACGCGCGGAACTGCGCGCCCACCGTCTGCTTCTGGGTGGACGCGCGCCGCGGCGGTTGCTAGGGGGAGGGGGAGGAGTGAATAGAGATTTATTATTGTAATAATGTAACTGACATTCATCATTAATTCATATTGTATTCGGCTAAGTCATGAAAATGCAACCTGTGAATAATCTAATAATAATAACAGAATAATATAGTTAGTAAGTTATGTTAGACTTAATTGAAAAGACTGTAAGTTTAAAATCATATAATAGAATAGACTATTACTCTTTTAAACGCCTACAGAGGAAAGAGAAGAAAGTTAAGAACTGTCACAAGATTTAAATCAAATATATAGGCAAGTTAGAAACGCCTAAAATCCCAGCCACTATTTATTTCTAAGCTATTGTAATCAATGTGGACCAATAAGACAAGTACTGTAGTAATTTAAAAAAGAACAAAGCTAGTCTTTTATTTTTGGCCGTGGTCTTTCGGTCTTTCTAAAAGACCACTCATCCCATAGAGGCATAGAGAATGAGAGAAAGGGTAAAACTTTTACAGAGAGCTATCTGAAGGAGAGTTCAGAAGAAGTTGGTAAGACAAATTCTTTGATTTTGGACCATGGTCTTTCAGTCTTTCTAAAAGACCATCCATCTCATACATATAAAGACAATGTGGTAGTACTTCTTCTCACCAAAAGAATTTTGAGCACGGTCTTTCCAAAAGACCACGAGACACATACCGTGAGACTAGTAAGAGGCACTGAAGGCGTCGTTCTTCTCCTCGACGGCGGCGGCAGAGTATTATGGCTCTGGTCTACTGGGCTGTCAGCGTCGAATATGGAGTGGATGAGACGGCAACTCGTCGCAGACTTGATGCATTCCAGCTGTTCTTCTGATACTGTGTCTCTGTTCTTCTCGAGGAAACCACCGGATTGGTACTCCACGTCATCCGCGAAGTGCTTTATTATGAAGGCTGTTGACAAGGGTATGTTGTTGGAAGATTAATATCATCAGCATATCATGAAACACTGCCGTCCGTGGGACACTAATTGGATTCACTGAAAACCAGTGCTCCAGCCCAAAAACTACGGCATCATGCTAAGTGAGCTCCATTTTCGGGGCCACTGGACACATTATTATTTATTTATTACTTGAATCTTCAGGCCCGGGACATCCATCCCAGATTTGATCTATTGCGGTCATACCCGTTTCTGAATTAGATCTGGTTTCCAAGTCCCACTGCCCGGACGAACAATAGGATGTTCCTAGGTTCCAGATCTCACTCGGCTGGGTGGTATTAGGTGGCCTCCTAAGATGCGACTTCTGCAGTGACTTATGGCAGGGCAGTCACTGGACACATGCGAACGTTACAGAACATTGTTCGTAAAATAGGTACTTTTTTTGTTTTTTTTTGTTTCTTAAATTTTATTTTTTGTACATACCTTGTGTTCGTGTGTTTATGGCCATCGAAATATAATAATAATAATAATAGTTATCTATTATAGTCTATTTTATATCATCCTTCAGTCTTCATCCATCAGGCCTTGAAAGTCCACTGCTAGACATTATCCAATCCAAATACCCTTCCTTAAAGTCAGTTAGTTTTTATGTTTTTTGGTTACATTTTGACTCTTACAATTGGAATGAATAGAGCTCTTTCACACCATACTGTGAACATGAATCTGTTTCCTAAGAGAATGACAGCTTCAAATAACTTCACTCACCAGCATTCCCAAACCTAGGCTTCAGAAAGTGGGGATATTTAGCACACTTGTCGTGAAGCTTGGCCGCGAACCCCTGGTCCGACCCCCTGGGCACCCGGCACTCCTCGTCCAGCAGCGCCAGGACCCCCAGCCGGTCCTCGATCAGGTCGATGCAGGGCTGGTTGTCGTAGAACTCTATCATGTTCCAGGATATCTCCTCCTGAAGAAAAGGATGAGATGGGTGTGGGGTTATATTTTAGCAAGAAACTTGTCCAAAACGGCTTGGAAAGTAAACTAATGGTGCGGCGTATTTCAAGTGTGTCAAGATATCGTATTACGTATATGATTTTATTTCGGATATTATTTTCGGTTTATGGCAAGATATTTAATATACTTGTCATGGACGTGTCAAGGGGTCAGCTGCGGATTTTGTAAAATTCCGTGGGTGAACAATCAATCATGGGGATGATTGATTTTCATATTTTTTGGGTAGGAATAAAATTTCCAAAAAAATGGGAACAACTTCAAGACATACCCCATCCATTAAAAAAAGAATCATCAAAACGTGACGGAGTGAGATCCTCTTTCTTTTTTTTTGGTCGGTTAAAAAGTTATTTTATTTTATGGCTTAACAGAAAAGTGTGTGGAGTTTGCCTCACATTTTAATTCGCACCACAGGCCACAAGCTGGGTACGCCCACGTATATTCCAAACAGAATTTTCCCATTAAAATGTTTACACAGCTTTGAGCCGTGTTCCATACGGTTGATGTTGCGGTCAGTTGTAGGTCCTTACGAGTGGAGACCCGACCAAGGAGTGAGTGAGACGAAAGAGACGCACCTTGATATACTCGTCCTGCTCCAGCTTAAAGACGTGCGAGTTGAACTGCTGCTGCAGCTTCTCGTTGGCGTAGTTGATGCAGAACTGCTCGAACGAGTTGATCTCGAACGTCTCGAACCCGTAGATGTCCAGGACACCTGGGAATAACACGTCATTTGTATCCCTTCTCGGTATTATATCACATAACCTCTGTCTTTTTAATAGGCAATGTATAAGTATGCAGCGCTCTATTTACCTAAATAAACCAAGCGAATAATTCCCCATACATTGCGTAATTGCGTATACCGATCGCATCCATACGGGACACTATGACCTCGTATCTCAAATACTACTAAAAACTCACCAAAAACACGGGACACTATGACCTCGTAACTAAATCACTCAAAAACTCACCAATAAAATGCTTTTTTTTATATCTTATAAGTTAATGCTTGACTACAATCCCACCTGATGGTAAGTGCTTCTTCGCATTCCCAGTATACAGCGCTCTATTTACCTAAATAAGCCATGCGAATAATTCCCCATACATGCGTATTCTGAGCGCATTGATACAGGACACTATGACCCCGTATTTCAAATACTACTAAAAACTCACTATTATACGGGACACTATGACCTCGTAACTTTAAAATCACTCAAAACCTCACCAATAAAATGCTTCTTTGCATTCCCAGTATACAGCACTGTATTCACCTAAATAAGCCAAGCGAATAATTCCCCATACATGCGTATGCCGATCTCATCCATACGGAACACTATGACCTCGTAACTTTAATACCACTCAAAAACTCACCAATAAAATGCTTCTTCGCATTCCCAGTGTGCAGCGCTCTGTTCACCGCCTGCACGAGCCACGCGAACAGCTCCCCGTACATGCGTTTAGCGAGCGCGTCCCGAGCGAACGCTGCTCGCTGGATGTCCATACGGGACACTATGACCTCGTGCGCGGAGGCGATGCGCCGGTGGGTCAGCCAGCGGGAGAACTCTGGACGGGAGATGCCGAGGAGAGAGCAGAGGGTCGCTAGATGCTTGTCTGATGGCTGTAGGGGTTGGAGGTTAGAACTGTTAGACATAGATCTATGTAATGCTGGCTAAAGTCAACGTCAAAATATTTTATTCATATAGGTATCACTGATACACTTATGCACGTCATTTTTTTGGCATTTCATTTTTTTTGGGGTAATAATACAAAAGTATTTACTATTCTGAGCGGAACTGGTTGCAGAGCTAATCATTTCCATGCGTCTTTGTCATTTAAATACTCGTCTACACTATAATATCCCTTGCCTAACAATTGTGTCTTTACACGTTTTTTGAAAGTTGTAAGGAGGGAGGTGCCGTGCATGTTTTTAAGTATATATCATCATACATGTTAACCGCGGATTGTTCCAAAGTAGACTAATAAGAACTTAAGATCTATGTAATGCTATCTCTGACTGGCTGGCTATAATAAATGTTATTCTCGTAAAGTCAAGGTATTTTGCATGTATGTTAATAGCATTACGTCAAATATAGTATTTTCAGCATCATGAAATTTCTCTATAATAAAACTGTTCATTTTTCACTTTACTTCTCTATCCTAAGCGGCTAAGCCTAAAAACATATCATTATTTTTCTTTTATTTTCGGCAAAAAGGGTGACATTTAAAACAATTGACGTTTCAAAATTTTAACGTAATATAATTTTAAAATTTAAAAAACTCCCGACGTTTCATTTTACCAAACATAGTTATAAACCATCTCGAACACATCAGCTTAAGAAAAACGCATCATAATCCATTCGTTTAGGAACTAGGATGCCACAGACAGACAGACATTTCAAATTTATAACCCCTGTCTTTTTGCCACCCTTTTTGCATCGGGGGCATTGATTTACCACTAGCCGTAGATCGATCATTAACGCTCAAAAAATAGGACGGAAAAGTAGTGCACAAATAGTAGTGACAAGGCTAGACGCCGCGTTGTCTATTCTAACACTCGAGCCGTATAATCCGAATGAATTACAAAGCACTACGCGCCGCTATAGATAATATAACGGCCAGATGTCTAGTGTATTAGATGGGTTTTAATACGTCGATATACCGATATGTAGGAATGTATAGTTAGTTGGTGACAAATTCTCGCCTTGTTTTTGTATGACGCGCTCTATCTACGGCTAGTGGTAAATCAATGATCGGGGGTTAAAACTGAACACTCACATCTATATAAGCGCCGTCCTGATTGTCCTCAGGCTCCTCCCCGCTGGGGTCCGTCGTGAACTCGATGTTGCCGAGGTGCAGGATAGCTGACAGCACCGTGAACATGTTGTATTGCTCGCTCTCCGACACGCCTGGAGGGTACTCACGGTTATAACAGGATGTAGGTATAGTTTGTTATGCCTATTTTAATAAACTCTTAAAAATTAGAAGGAGCTGTAAGCCTATTTATATAAATAAATGTGTAGCGATCCTGTATTTGTATATTTTATACTAGGAAATCGCCCTCGCTTTGCTTCGGGAAAAATAGTAAAAAAATAATAATATAGCCTATGTCACCCGGGAATAGTGTAGCTTCCCAACAGTGAAAGAATTTTTCAAATAGGTTCTGTAGTTTCGGAGCCTATTCAATGCAAACAAACAATCAAATCTTTCCTCTTTATAATATTAGTATAGAAGTATAGATAAGTAACCCTATTTTGGTTACCATATCATTTTAAAATAACACCACCGTCATTGATTATCAAGCTATGATAATCTAAAATTTTAACAAAAAAGAACCGACTTCAAATGAAGTACATCCAATAAAAAAAGAATCATCGAAATCGGTTGGCGCGATATTTAGTTATTCGCCCATTTATCGCGCACATACTTAATGCAAAGGCGATCCCCAATTTTCGGCCCCGAACCATATGTAATCTGTGCTAGAACATCGGACTAGACAAGAGTAAACTATATACCAAAAAATTCGTCTTATTTATAAGATAAACGTATTTAAATCTTATCTTCAGCTGCTCTTGCCAAATGAACAAAATAATGCAAAAAAGTTTTCACAGTATTTACCTCATTACATACGATTTTATAATCGATTGAATCGATTGATAATGATCGATTGATGGAACATAATAATATATTTTATGTATTATTTAGTGATTATAATTATAATATTAATTTATTTTTTACATATTTTCGTATTCCATATAAATCAAAACTATGTAATATATTATAATTACCATTCAATCGTTACGCTAATTTTATTAAATTACATTTCGAATATTTTGACATCGATTAATCGATTGACAACAATGATGATGTAATCCCTAATAATGTCATTTTGGTAACCATAGTATTTATAAATAACACCACTGTATTGTCATATTTGTCATCGATCTTTCATCTTTCTACGCGTGTTCTTGTATATTTTTACTATCAAATATTTTCAGCGTATTTGGAGTCCTATTTACTATTGAAACTCATCGACACGTACACAGTGATTTTAATTTTCTATTGTATTCGCTTTCGTACTTGTGTTTTGGTGAATGTGTTTCGCAGTTTCGCTACAATTTCTTGCAAACCAATACTATAATATGAATATGGACTCCTTAATCGCCTGTTTTGTGACTGACAAAGGTTCAGAATAAGTCCTGAACACTGGATAACGTACCCTATACATCTTTAGAAGATCAGGAAGTTGCTGTGGCCATACTTACAATGAGTATATTATGGTATCATGATTGGGCAAGGTACTAACGAAATATAACGCCTCCTGCACAACTACACGAAATATTAATATATTATAATGATAACTAATAAAATCTCTTGAAATATGCAATAGCTTTTATTATACAACCTTTTTATGACATTCGTTTTGGGTGAAAACCATTGAAGTAGTAGAATTATAATAGACACCCGCCAACGTAAGTGTAACATACATATTAAATAGCACTGTGACACGAGTATGACATAATCATAACCTATAATTAAGGTGATTCGTTCTAGGATTTCCTTAGTTGGCCATTGCTGGCAGCCGTGAAAATTGGAGAAATTGAACTTTTTGCAATAATCTAATTAACAGCCAATTTCCAGTCTTGTCTACTTAGGCCTGAGTTTCTATGGAAACTGGGGTTCTCCTTTAAGACTTATATGCTTTTGACATGGATGCCATTGTCAGATCTCGCTCAATTTTAAGTGGGACCACACGACAAGCACCAGCTTTCGATTAAAAAAAGAATCATCGAAATCGGTTCACTCAATCGAAAGTTCTGAGGTAACAAACATAAAAAAAATACAGTCGAATTAAGAACCTCCTCCTTTTTTTGAAGTCGGTTAAAAAGTATTGTGTATAGCTGTAAGCACGGTGTATAGCTCTCACCCTTCATAAATTCATACTGACCTAGGGTAGTAAGGGCAGCTCGGGTCTCATTGAACGCCTTGAAGTCATCCACTCCGTCGATGTCTGGACTGCCACCCTGGTTCAGGTAGTGGAAGGAATCCTGGTGGTCTGGAGACAATAAATAACCCTTCACACTCATAGACCCACACTAGGATTCCCTGTGAGTACCTCCATCATTGAAATTTCCACCTCGCTGGGAATCAAACCCAGAACCCTTGACACGGCTATCAAATATGATACTCAATAATACACTAAGATATAAGAATAAGATTATCTATATTTGGGCACGGGCAAATTCGTATACATGTTTCTTCTTATGGACTAGGAAATGCAATGGATTATGGTAAGTAATCATACATTTCATGGGATGAAAAGTATCATATCACTCAATTTAGGTAACGGTTAAAGGTTTTAGGTATCAGGTATTACAGGGTTTCCCGTAAGTAGTAAATCAATCGAGGGCAGATAGCTTGAGAGTGGACCTACGATATATCAACAAATAACCTTAGCGAAAGTGTCACTGTTTTCGAGATTTGCACCCATTTTTAAAATTTCGCAAAATTCGGCTCTTTTACACTACTTTTTCCTGTTGAGTCTACAAATGAGCAGATATTTTGATAATTTTTTTTTCTAACAAATCTCAGATAGTTGCTTTACAACAATCAGTAAGTAATTTTGTTGAAATTATTAGAGCACGTTGAGAAAATAGCGTCTACTTTGGATATTTTACTTTTTGATTTTCTTTGACACAACTTTGACGCGAGGTGGTTGAAAAAAAACTGCAACAGAATTTCAAAAACCTGTCAAGAAGAGCACATTTTAACAAAAATGTTCATAAAAACGTTTGAAATGTAGCAGTTCCTTAAATTCAACATTTTCCTTAAGTTTGCCATTACTTCCCAGAATTTGATCATTGTTAGCAACAGTATCGAATGGTATAACAATACATGGCGAGTTTTTTTTTTTGCAAAATCGATGGGTTGGATGATTCCTGGCCAGGAATATAAATTCAAAAATCTAATGATTCAGTTTTAGTTTTCATCAAAGTCGGCCTTGAGTCTCCTTTGACCATTAACGCCTCATAGTTTCGACTTTGGCCATACACGCACACTTGAAAAATTCACCCTGTATAATGCTATGCAAACAATACGTACTGGGAATTGAAGAATTGGTCCAATTGAACCAACTTAAGTGTCACGCGCTAGCACGTTAGCTCTCTCCTTAATATACAGTATGTCCAGTGACCAATTAGCTATAATTTAAGGGCAATAAGAGCATAAAATATACCAAAATTTACCAACAATAATCCCCAGATGTGATGTTCTCCTGTTGGAATAACCACCATATTTTTTATTATGTAAAATTACTGCCTTTAAAATACCGCTAGTTTATCGCTAGTTTTTAACTAAACACGATGTATAAGTCCTTATATATAAGTCAATGTTCCTTAATAATTAACCACAAAAACAACATTTCTAGCTCTCTGTCCGTTGGAATGGCCGCCATTTTTTTAGTATGCAAGATTGCAAGATGACTCTGCCTTCAAATTATATTAGTTTGTAACTGAACCCGCTGTATAAGTCAACGGTCAAGTAGGTAGTGACTGACCAAGCTGCAGGTCTGGCAGCGTGGCGGCGGCGGCGCACAGCTGGTAGAAGATGTGGTAGTTCCTCTCCCCCGCGCTCTGGTACACCACCCGGGATTTCTCCAGGAGGTAGGTTCGCATGCTCGCACCTGGAACAACACCAGATGGAGATAGAGATGTTCGGACACTTATTTAAACAATGATATTATATACAAGATATGCCAAGACGGCGCTGAAATTATGTCAGTCGAATTTAGACAAGTGTAGCAATTTAAATTCAGACAGTTGATAGCTGCCTATGAGTGATGCCGTCTAGCTGTCTTTTTCACTATTATGGTTTTGGTAGTGCCATCCCTTTTACATAATTTACCAATGTAATAGTGATTGGTGTAGTGAAACAAAAGATAAACGTGTGTGTGTTGTAGCTCGGTCGGAACAGATTTTTTGGTTGATTTATAATGGCATAACGTATCTATAGTTAAATATCATTGTATTTAAATAAATAAAACGCTTACACACTCATATCCCCGCAGTAGGTTTACCTATGTCGCGGGTGGCGTGGACACATATAACACAACACAATAAATACGTCGTAAAGAAGTTACATTTCGTTAGTTTTTTTATGGAAATAACCCACAAACGAGCTGACGATCCACCTGATGGTAAGTGGCTATCGTCGCCCATGGACATCAGCGACATCAAAGGCATCTGATGCGTTGCCGGCCAAGAAAGAGAAGAAAGAGAAGGAAAGTGTGTGTACATTTGTCTTTTTTTAATATGAGCACATTTCTTTAATACAGTGTACATTCTAACTGATAGATGGATACCTGATATCCTGTACTGCATGTCAAAGTGTATCTCAATGAACTTGCCGAAGCGGGAGGAGTTGTCGTTCCGGGTCGTTTTGGCGTTGCCTATCGCCTGCGAATTACACAAATTACAATACATTTTACATCATCAGCATAGCATCATAATAGGAGGCCCCCCACTAGGGGGCTCAGGGAGCATAGCCCCCCACATTAAAGTACACAAAACTCAAGTCTAAAGACAGCTCAGTTATGTTACTTAGGTCGCTGATTTTATTTAGAATTTTCGGAAATAGTAAGAAAAGAAGAAAGGAACCCGGCCAGGCGGGTTCCGTCGACATCTGTGACGAAGTCACGTTATTATGATGTTAGGTACTAGTGTGGACGGAACAGATCCTGTGAACCGAATTGTCAACTTAAAAAAAAACGAGATTTTACCCTGCTTAATATTAATAAATGTGAAAATTCGTATAATGTTTTAGCGCTAGTAATTTCACTAAAACACTGCAGGAGTTGATCATAATTTCCCTGAGATTTATACAAGTTCCGAACATGAAAGATGCACCTAGTCTAGCCCGGTGAGAGAATTCCCTTTATCCACATCAAACACCTGGACAAATCCAACTGACCTCCATAATAGGGCTGGAAGCCAACACCTTCCGTTCCACCTGCGTCTCGGTGGCGCTCCCGCCCACGGCCGCGAAGTACCGCATGGCGTATTTGGCTGATACTGTCTTGCCGGCGCCTGACTCCCCGCTCACTGGGAATAGATTACGATTAAGTTTTTCTTGACCAGCGAAGCATTGGCGTCTCTTTTTACGGAAATTGCTGGCAAACAAGATATCCACCACAAGAGATCCACCTGCTGGTAAGTGGCTATCGTTATCCATTGACATCGGAGACACCAAAGGCGTGTTCGTATATTGTCCATGGCACCCACGACACAAGAAATCCTAATGTGGGGCTATGAGTGTGTATTTCAAAACCCTCACCTATGATGCTCTGGTCCCGCCTCTCCCTCTCCATCTTTGTGTAGGCCTCCTCGGAGACGGCGAAGATGTGAGGGTCCAGGTCGCCCATCGCCTGGCCTCGGTACGCCATGATCGTCTCATCGCCTGGAACATTGAAAACACCATAAAAGATATATCAGAGAACCTATCCGTTGAATACTTGACGAGTAAAGGTCGTAGCTGACTTATACGACACCGCTCCCACCCAACCAAAGTATGAGAATTCAAATATAAACTTAAAATCGTGCTCTGTAGGTACAACTATTGAGTGGCAAGGTTGCGGTTAGCTTGCTTCCCGCGCGCGGGCTGCCAATTTTTGTTGTTACTATAAAGTGCACCTACAGAGCACGATTTTAAGTTTATATTTGAATTCTCATACTTTGGTTGGATGGGAGCGGTGTCGTATAAGTCAGCTACGACCTTTATTCTACTTTCTCATTGAAGTATTATTACTAGCGTATAGAACCGACACCGCGAACACCATGTATGTCCCAATGCATTGGCGCCACGTGGCTTCAATCTTCAATGGATTCGTTCCATTTTGAAAGGAGAACGGGGGCTCCATTTTGAAAATGGAACCTCCCGGCGAGACACACATTTTGTTCGAGATGTCTGTTCTATGACATTATCAATGTCTGTTCAATGTACTTCCTACTAATATTATAAATATGAATGTTTGAAATTTTGAATAGGTGTTTATGACTCTTTCGCTCAAAAACTACTGACCAGATTTTCTTGAAATTTAGCACTTAAGTAGACCATGATTTGGAATTACATAGTGTACTGGAAGCCTAGCAGAGCGCTAGTAAATAAAATCCAGACTAAATTTATCTTCTAATACATAAAAATTTCGTGTTTGTGATCGCACTCCTCCGAAACGACTCGACCTAATTTTATGAGTTTTTTTTTTTGTACATTTGGTAGATATGAGAATAGGTCGTAAAGTATATTTCATAACGCTAATATTCGGTTTACACGTATTAAGTAGTTAAGTAGATAACTAAATTTTAAGTAAATTATTTTTTTATGGATATACGTGTAAACGGACAATTTAATAGTTAAAATTTAGTAAAATGCTTAAGTAATTAAGTAGATTGTGAAGAATTGTATGAACTCAAGTTTTATTAAATTATTACGTTTGGACGCGCACTAAAAATTATTTACTTAAAATTTAGTTAATTACTTAAGTACGTATAAACCGAACTTAAGTGATTAGGGTATCCCTATTAAAATGTTTGCTGAGTCAGCCAGTAATAGTATATTTTAGTCATCTTTAGTAAACAGTTTTAGCAGAACACCTACCAAAAATAACTTTAAATCAATGATTTTAAAGTAAAAGTTCATGAACTCTTGGCACAGCGCCGCCGCGACCAAGCCAGGATTCTTGGTATAACTTGGTATTACGTCACTATTTCATCCTCTTGGATGTCATCCAAGAAAATCTTACCAAGATTCTTATGGTCTTATTCATAAACGTTTAAAAACTTATAGCTATTGCACTGTTTTAATATATTATGTTTTATTTTTATCGTTTTTCATAAGAGTGGTTACAAGTCTTATGTTCGGTTTACACGTATTAAGTAGTTAAGTAGAATACTAAATTTTAAGTAAATTAATACGTGTAAACGGACAATTTAGCAGTTAAAATTTAGTAAACAAGTAATTTAGAAATTTTTCTATTTTAAGTAGGTGGGCGGGGCTTATCACATAACACATTTGGACAGGCACTTTTTAGTAAAATTTAGTAAAATGAGTAATTAAGTAGGTTGTGAAGAATTGTATGAACTAAAGAGCTTTACTAAATTATTACGTTTGGACTCGAACTAAAAATTATTCACTTAAAATTTTATTAAAATTTAGTTATCTACTTAAGATTGGTATATTAAGTTTATAATTAATGTAATTGGTTGTTACCGTTTTAATTATAGTAAATAAATTAATTAATTAATTAACTACTTAATACGTGTAAACCGAACATCAAGGTCAACGTGAATTAGGCCTATGATTGGTCGAAGTTGTTCACTCAATGTCACGTGATCCGTCTTCAAGTACCTGTTTTTACTTATGATAAGTTAATGCTTGACCACAATCCCACCTGATGGTAAGTGAAGATGTGGTCCAGGATGGTGAGCGCATGAACTCAGTAAAAGCCTATTCAATCTTTTCTTGAAGACATCCACGTCATGGGCTGGTGGGAACGCGGACGAAAAAGCTTGCCCTCCAGATGTATATACAAACTTCTGGGTCACACTCCCCCTATATCGTCCATTCTACCACCTACGATCTTCTAATACTGATTATAAGTATTAACACTGAAAGTTCCTTACTTTCTTTTCCAACATATTTTATTTTATATTTTATT
The DNA here is from genome assembly GCA_963932265.1 of Thymelicus lineola. Lineage (NCBI taxonomy): Eukaryota > Metazoa > Arthropoda > Insecta > Lepidoptera > Hesperiidae > Thymelicus > Thymelicus lineola. The sequence goes on along the minus strand of OZ010709.1, from coordinate 926,519 downwards.
TATTTTTTGTTTTGCTTCATCTTTTATTATGCGTACAGCGAATAATGGAATAAATTGCCCACGTCGGTGTTTCTGCTCGATTATAATGTAAGTGTCTTCAAGGCAAGAGTGAATAGGCTTTTACTAAGTTAATGCGCTTTACCACCAATGACTACATCGCCACTTACCATCAGGTGGGATTGTAGTCAATCATTAACTTATAAGATATAAAAAATGAACTTAAGTTCCACATTTACTTACCATATATCGGTAGTTCAGAGTAGGGATTGATAGCTACCAACACGATCCCGCAGTAAGTATAGATGGCGTTGCGATCGCAGAATCTGAAACATTTATTTTATTAAGTGAAAAAAATCAGTGCATAGAAATGTATACTATATTTAAACCACCACGCATACACTTTTTTGTAGACGATTCTTATTAAGTAAACAATGTTACAGGGTCTTTTGTCGTAATTTGTGACTTAAGAATAAGACAGGCATAAAAATGAAAAGAATTTAAGGAAGGAGAATATTATAATTTCATACTAAACCAAGATGGTGTTTCCTATTAACTATTTTTTTAAATTAATCTTTGAAGTATAATGTCATAGAACAAAATGTGTGGGTCTATATTCAAAATTGAGCCCCGGTTCTCCTTTCAAAATGGAACGAATCCATTGAAGATTGAAGCCACGTGGCGCCAATGCATTGGGACATACATGGTGTTCGCAGTGTCGGTTCTACACGCTAGTAATAATACTTCAATGAAATTAATAGGTATTTCTATAAAAACTAGCGCCAAGATTGTTACACAAATAAGACTGGTCTAAAAAACTATAGCTAATTTGGACACAGGAAATTAGCATATTGGTGGAAATACATAGATACGTCTACACGTGAGAGCTGGTTAACAAACACTTGATCAAACATTGGTAATTCCCATTGAATAGGTGTCGAAATACCGAAACTTCATCAAAGTAAAATGTCATGACATTTACCAATTTAATATCCAATCCAACACGTTAATTTAAAAACCTTTCGCCCCAACTCAGAGTCACTAACGGTTACTTTAATTGCTCCTTAGTGAAGAATCACCAAATCGACGCTTGAATGGAAAAATTAACTAAGCGACATTGAGCTAACTTTACAGGAGAGCAGTTTAAAGTTGAATTTTTAGAAAAGTTGTTGTATATGCCACAATATAGATGATAGAATAAGGATTCCAAAACAGTTAAGAATAACGTCGGTAGGAGGATTACAAAAAAATATATGATTTTTTTCTAAAAATTCCAACTTTAAACTACTCTCCTGTAAAGTTAGCTCAATGGCGCTCAGTAAATTTTTCCTTTCAAGCGTCGATTTAAATTCTGTAGAGGTAATTTAAGTAACCGTTAGTGATCTGAGTTAGGGCGTTTGAATCCGCGCTTACGTGATTCTAACTCTAACTCTAGTCTATCTATGCAAATAATAAATGCAAATAACGGAACTGTATGCAAATCATAAAACTGGTTTCACTACATACAGGTAAAACAAAAATGCGAATCAAGGTAATATAAAACGCATAAAAAAATATGCAGCTATTGAGTTATATCGCACCCTCAATGAAAAAAAAGCGTAAGTCGTCTTACGTTGAATTTTAGTTATTAATAGATATGATTGGAAGAAGGACAAAAGCTTGTAATATAAAAAATATATATATATGCTAATATAGCGTCCCTGTTTGGTACGCCAATTGTCATAAGTAATTGTCAAGGCTGGCTGAAGGGGCCAGTTCTAATGGAAAGAAAAAAAACCGATGCCAAGGACATGCAAATAAAAATAAAGTAGGGCTCCGAGCTTACCGTGCGGGCCGGTGTTATGGGCGGTATGACCAGATATTTAAAGAAATACAAACAAAAGTAAAACAAATCGGGCGCCACTGGTCATAGGGCTTACCTGGTAGGGCTCGGGCGATAAATAGCCAACGGATATCAGGACTTTTAATCTCAAGGCAGGTTTTTGTCTTATTTAAGTGTGCTGAGTTGAGAGACCAATAAAAGAAAGAATGGTGAACAATACAGTTTATTCAGGTACACCAGGAAATAGAACAGCATCAAGTTACAAAATTAGCCAAGTAAAACTAAATGGATGTACCTCGTTAGAATTTTGTGACTCGCTTAGTATTACCTCTAAATTAAAGTTAAACTAAATGTAACTTACAGGATATCTTCTTAACGGAGGTCGACCATCTATGAACACATACCGTCAGCCTCAAGATCACTGCAGTCAGCTCAGATGTACTCCCAGGCACAAAGTCAAAGTTCACCCGGAGAAGGGTTTAATAATGGAAATCCCGAAGGCATTTTAAAGAAATAAAAAAACATCCAATGTAAATTGGAATCACTATGGAAAACTCTTACGGAAACATCACTGAGCCACTGGAAAGCTCTTACTAAGGAAACCACTGAAAGTGTTAATATCACTGAAATAATAAGGAAAGTGATATTTACCGGAAAGCACTCTCTAAAACATTACTGAAACTAGTACCGAAAAGTACTATATACCGAAAGGTATAACCGAAAAGTATTCACTCACTGAAAGTATTTATAATACTTAAATAATAAGTACCGAAAATATTTCCAGAATAATACTGAAAGCTGAAACAATAAAAATAACCTTTATTAGTAGATTGTCGAAATTAACCAAATTTATTTTGAAAAATATAAGTTTTATTAAACTCACCGCGATTATCGCGCTTTCAGTTTGGAAATTAAAGATAGCAGCGTCCCGCCAAGCCGCGTAGAAGAAAGCCTAAAGAAAATTTAAAAGTTTTTAAGAAAATATGCATGACGCAATCCATACGAAATGGCGTGTTCTCAAAATATTAAACACTTACCGAAAATAAAGCATTATTGCGGGGTTTTAATATTCAATAAATGTTACAGAACCCATCAGGGTATTCTGTTTGAATTTCCAGGCCAGATGGCCTTGGATATATAAATAAACAAAATCGATCACAATTTTTGATCTGCCATGGTGATGGCGAAAGACGAAAAGCCAGTTGTCAACATTGACGTTTCAGACGGAAGATTTCCGGAGTCTACGGCTGCGTTCAAGAATGCGCTAACAGAAATGGATCCATAGATGCCACTTACAATAACGTAGTGCCCTATGTATTTATATTTAAAATAAAAGAAAACTAAGTAAAATTAATTGTTTTATTCAAATACACCACTTTCGAATATATTAAATTATTTGAAATTAATTTGTATTATTATTTTATTAAATTTTAATCCATCCAATTTAGATACTCCTAACCACAGACAAATGAAATGAATTATTAATCTGTGATATAGATACACAGATCAACAAAATATTACTTTAAATGCAACATTGGCCACAGATAGCAAATAAATCACTGCTCCATGGGCAATGTTATCTGAAATAAACTAATTCACGAATTAAATTTAGTAACGGGCTAAGCATTGCCAATTAGCACGTTACATTTTCCCCCTTCTAGGAAAAAGAAAATTTTTGAACTGAAGGTTCTAAAATTTTCGCCTAAAAAATTACCTACTACTAAGAAGCAAATTTAGAAGACATACCATTGTTCACCAAAATAAAAGTAAACAAAACTACCAAAAGGAATGAAATATTCAAAAGAATAGGACAACATGCTGCAAGAATAAATACTAAAAATCTGTATAACAGTTCGCATGTATCCTAAACAAAAGATAACCTAAACAAATGAGAACCTTGGAACTGGTCTACAACTGACCTTTCCGATGAGCCAACTAGCCGCGAAAATGTGAACCAAGTTCCTAAGTAAAATTGAAAACTAATTACCTAAACAGAAGATTTTGAAACTGGTCTACTACTGACTTTCCCGATTAGCCAACTAGCCGCGAAAAAGTGAACCGAGTCTCCAAGCAAAATTTAGATAACAAGTAAAATATAAACCAAGCAAAATCTAAACTAGTTACACAAGTGTGTAGTAAAAGAACGAATAACCAGTTACACAAGTGTGTAGTAAAAAAACAAATAATAAGGTTGGCATGCAACTGGTACAGTGTGTATATTTAAACACCTCACTGACGAACCATCCCTATTAAAACAAAAGTCTATGTGGAAAACATAGCAAAGCAAGAGAGTTCAAAATCTATGTAGAAAACATAGCAAAACAAGGTTCAAAACTATGTGGAAAACATAGCGAAGCAAAAGCGTTCAAAGAAAAAAAACTATGTGGAAAACATAGTCAAACAAAAGAATTCAAAACTATGGGGAAAACATAGTAAAGCAAAAAAATAGATATCTAGATCAGTCTGCAACTGATTGATGCAATGGGCAAGTTGCCTTGCGTCAACGAACTGACCAAGAAAACAAGTAATGACAAAGTCAAAAACCAACAATTATAAAATAACAAAGTCAAAGACCAAATACAAAAGGCAAAGTCAAAATTTACCAAAGCAAAGAGAACAAAAATCTCTGGGTTAGTATGCACCTGATCGAAGTGATGGACCATTTGTCTCACATCGACGAACTACTCCAGGGATAAACAAAAGTACACCTCAGGTGAGATGACAAAAAAACAAAACGAGTACCTAAGAATACTCAAAAGTGATTCGAAAGAACCAAAACAAAAGAATCACTGGTCTAGTATGCAGCTGGTTAACACGAAGACTTTCGCCCCGCATCAACGAACTAAACACAGCGAAACAAAGCTGCACATCTGGAAAAGATGACAGAAAAACAAAATTCCGGCGGAAAACCGAAATATGAAAATTCAGGTGAATCTTCAAGACAAAGCAAAGAGTGTGTGTCAGGTGACATCACCAAAGAGTGTGTGTAGAACACCAAAGTCAGCTTCTTGACCTAAGAATCAAGAAGTAAATGGTAAGTGCGCAAAAGTCACATCCGGGAACGGACACAAGGTCGCCTAAACTAGGACTAAAACTACCCTTAGAATTAGTTAGACTAAAGAAACATGCACCAACAAAATAACCTAGGTAGGTCATAAATAAGTCTACACACAACAAAAATAAAACCCCCCAAGAAGGTTAAGGACAAAAACAAAACAAAATTAAAATATAACAAAACTTGGGGTAAAATAAAATTACTAAACAAGAGCAAAGTAGAATAAAATAGGAGTCCTTACGACATTAAGCTGCACATTATCCTTCCATGATTTCGAGAGTCTAAATAGTTTCTAATAACGGTGAGTATTCATGGATCAAGATGTTAACCATGTAAGAAGATCAAGAAATAAGAATGTAATCCTAGGCCCCTAACATACTTCACACTAGCAATGGGTTATCTTTCATACTTCACCTCATTCTTCCTCATTCATAAACCCAATTACCCAAGAAAACAACCTACAACTTCTTACTCAACAAAATTTATGAAAGCCGAAAAAAATATTAAATTTTAAGAATATCTTTAACATGATATTTACCAACAGTGTTCCTAGACAAATCCTTTAAAACATATACATTATCAGAAACCTTCTCCACAATTTTACATTTTATAAACTTAGGAGCTAATTTAGAAGAAAAATAGTGAGCAGCGTTGGATTGTACGAAGTTTCTTCTCCACACAATATCCCCAACATCGTAAGAAATAGCTTTTCGTTTAGAATTATAATAAAGAGCATTTTTCCTATAAGACTTGGCCAGGTGGTCAACAGTCTTCCTAAAAATATCCTCCAGTGAAGAAAGAAGTTGAGAATAACCAGAACGATCCTCAATAGTAATTTCTGAAGGGTCAGAAACAGAGCTAAATTTATAAAGAGCACCATCCAAATAAATTTCCCTACCAAACATCAAAAAGTTAGGAGTGTATCCAGTAACCAAATTAACAGTACCGTTGATAGCGGCTTGAATATGAGGCAAAAACCTCGACCATGTTCTGTGATCTGTGTCAACATAACACGATATACAAGTTTCAACTGTCTTATTGAATCTTTCTACAGGATTGTTTTGAGGTGTGTAAAGTGTATTATAAAATAATTTTGGTATATTATAATCGCTTATGAAATCTCTGAACATTTTTGAAATGAACTGCCTACCGTTATCACAAATTAGTATTTTAGGACAACCAAATTTTAAAAATATTTCCTTTTCCAAAATTTTGATAATTGATCTAGTCGTAGCTTGATAAAGTGGAAATATCCAACAATATTTAGAAAATACATCTACTATTGACAAAATATTAATATGACCTGAATATGATTTAGGTAACGGTCCAATAATATCGATAGACAACATTGTCATAGGTCGATCAACTAATTTAGGATTGGTCATTAAACCCAATGGTGAGGATGTTGAATGTTTATATGCTTTACAAGTGTCACAGTTATTAATGTATTCCTTAACATCATTAAACATTTTTGACCAAAAATAATGTGTTTTTAATTTCTCAATTGTCTTATGAATCCCGAAATGAGCGGAGTTTACATCATCATGATTGTTACGAATGGTATCCAAAACATGTTCTCTAGGTACAACAATTTTCCAAGCTAAATTTTGTCTTAAAGAATATTTAGGTTTAACAAACTTAAACAAGATGTCATCTTCTACTTTAAACGTTTTATATTTTGAAGGAAATTTTTGACAATCAGTAAACATTTTTCTATACCAAGGATCATCAATATCATCTGGACATGCACTAATAGCCGAAATATCAATTCTGGACAAGGCGTCAGGTACTGTATGATTTTTACCCTTTTTATGAACTACATTAAATTTATACTGCGACAAACGAGCTGCCCATCTGGCTAATCTACCAGAAGGATTTGCTAAATTCATCAACCATTTTAAACTAGCATGATCAGTAACTACTGTAAATTCAGTGCCTTCGATATAAGGACGAAAATGTTCTATTGATAACAAAACAGCTAATAATTCTCTCTCCGTTACACTATAATTTTTCTCACATTTAGATAATAATTTAGAAAAATAAGCTACAGGATGTGATTGACCTTCATCATCGTCTTGCATCAATGCACTACCTACTGCAAAGCCACTAGCGTCACAATGAATAGAAAATGGTTTATTAAAATCAGGACATCTAAGCACAGGTGCTGTAATTAAAGCATTTTTAAGATATTGAAAAGATTCTTCAGCCTGATCATTCCAAACAAATTTAACCTTAACGTTTCTTTTACCGCCAATTAATTTAGTTAAAGGAGCAACATAATCAGAGAAATTTGGAATAAATCTACGATAGTATGAGCACATACCAATAAAGCTACGAACATTTTTAGCAGATCTAGGTGTTGGAAAGTTCTTAATAACCTCTAATTTATCAGGATCCGTATGAAGTCCATCCTTGTCCACAACATACCCTAAATATTTAAGTTTCTCTTTACAAAATTCAGATTTAGTCAAATTAATAGTTAAGCCAGAATCTTTTAATCTGTTATATACTTTTTCTAAAAGGTTTAAATGACTTTCGAAGTCTTTTGATACTAAAATAAGGTCATCTAAAAAGCAAAATAATTTATCATCAAACTCTGGACCGAAAAGTTTATCAGAAAGCCTTTGTAATTCTGCGGGAGCATTTGTTACACCAAATGGCATCCTTACGAATTCAAACAAGCCTCTGCCAGGAACAACGAAAGCAGTTTTCTCTCTAGAAGATTCCTCCAACATAATTTGGTAGAATGCTTTAGAAAGATCAATGGAAGAAAGAAAGCGTGCGTCTCTAAGATTTACCAAAATTCTAGAAATATAGGGGAGTGGATATGAATCTTTAACAGTTACTGAATTTAACTTACGTGAATCTAAACAAACTCGAAGCGTACCATCTTTCTTTGTCACCAAAACTAAAGGACTGCTCCATGGTGATTTAGAGGGTTGGATAATACCTTCAGACAACATTTTATCAATTTCGACATTTAATTCTTTCAAACGAGCAGGACTTAAAGGATAATATCTCTGTTTAATAGGTTCTCCAACTGTAATAATCTTATGCTGTACTAAATCAGTTTTACCTAAACCTTTGTGTTCATATGAAATATTCTCAAATTTTGAAGTAATTTCGTCTAAACGTTGACGTTCATCCAAAGTTAAACCAGATGCAGGTATAATTGAAGCTATCTCAAAAGGTTTACCATCAGAATTCACAAAAGAAATTTCTTTACTTAATTTAGAAAATATGTCAAATTTAATCCAAAAATCCATGCCGAGGATAACATCAATGGCTATCGACGGTATGATATCAAATCTACACAATCTAACACGTTTAGAACATTTAATAGGTAATTCAATATAACCAATAATATCTTGCAGCTTACCATCAGCAGTAGTAGCAGATGAAGTAATCTTATTCAAAGTAAAACCCATATCTAAGAAAACTAAGTGAGAATCGTTGCCTAATACATTCATTTGTGCACCGCTGTCTAATAATCCCAAAAATTCACGACCCTTAACCGTAAAACACATATAAGGACGTTTATCAGTATTCCTACAAAGTGTAGCCACTTGAGCTTCAATAAAATTTTCTTTAGTGTCAGTAGAAGGTTTAATATCTTTATGAGTTTCAAATTCCGTTGTAAACCGATCGCTTTTATTCGAAAGTTGGCTACAACGGAGCCTTAACCCGTTTTTTTGATCGCAGGTATCCATCAGAGAAGAAACATTTTTAGAAGAATTGCACTTGTCACAATTTTTTGTAAGAACATCAGGTTTTCCACATTTAAAACATTTAATACCAACAAACTTCTTACATTCCTTGTAACTATGTCCAGAAGATTTACACTTATGACAAAAAACTGTAATTTGTTTACTCGCAGGATAAGTAATAGGTTTGAGTTCCCTTTTAATATAATTTGTACCAAAAGGATTGTGTTTATGTAATTTAAAAGATTCAATTTCCCTACTTAACTGAATGAGTTCATTAAGTGATAAAATACACCTACCAATTAAATGAAATGAGTACTCAGGCAACATGTTGTGTTTAATAATGTCTAATAGTGTATGTTCCAATAAAGGTGTACGCAATTTTGTAGAAAGATCCATGACATCAATAATAAATTCACTCAAAGTTTCATTTGGTTTTTGTTTCCTGTTCCTAATTTCCTGTTCTAAATGGAAATAATAATCCCTAGGTAAAAAGAAATCCAACAACTCAGTTTGGAATTGTGACCAACTCAATATAGTATCCTTCCTGCCTCTGTACCATTTCAACGCAATACCAGAAAGCAGCACCGGCAAAGCCAACAAACACTGGAAGTCTGTATATCCTTTAACTGGTTTCAACTCATCAATCCTTTGCAGAAATTCAAGAGGACAAGAACGACCATCAAATGTTATACCCAATTTAGAAAAATCAAAATGTTTTTGGTGATAATGATTGTTCACAATTGGATGTAATGAATTTGTTTCATTAGATTGTAATCCTCTGTTCGAAGGTGGTGAATTTGTTACATTGTCAAGTAAGTTCACAAACTGTGAATAATTCTGCGACTGAGACTGAGGTACATCCGCAACAACATTCTGTTTATCAGAGTTATTCTCAACAGACACTATATTATCATCCATGTTAACAACCAATAATATCAAATATTATGTATAAAACAACAATATTACTTCCACTTGTACTCAAAGTTAACCTTACAACAGATATCAACTATTATCTTTATATGCAATTACTATTCTTAACAATTCCAACAATATCAAGTTATATTTAAGAAAACTAAGTTTATTAAGAAACAAAGTGAACCTTTTAATGATAATTAATGACAAATGAACACTTTAGTAACTATTGTTTATGTTTCAAATGCAATTTATAGTTGTTATTTAACAATTATTCAAAAGTATGTTCTATTTTATTATTACTGAAGAGGAAGATTATAATTACTTATTTATTGCAATATAATCTTTCTCTAATATGAAGTTACTATAATATTACTGTAATCAAGTATATACTACCTTAGACAATTACTAATTTGTGTAGAATAATGTATTGTGCATTATTGTTCTATTACTTACTATTGTTCTATTAAATTGACAAGTTTAACTAGCAATAAACAACTTATTGTTAGTTAATGTTATTATATTATATGAATAGGCCTCAAAACATAGATTCTAGATGTTACTTTACTATTGAAAACTTTGTATGTTATATTTCTATATTGACACAAAACAAAAGTATTGCACAGGTGTGCAACAAAGAAAAAAGGTAAGTTAAGTATATATCAAAACAAAGTATTGCCTAAAGAAACTGCAATACCAACAATTCACAGAACATGTCATAAACAGGGGAATACAAAAAAAATGTACACTTCCTAACAGTTTATTTTCAAGCTAAGTACAATATAAGTCAGATAAACTAAGTGAGTCACAGCAAGCAATGTCAACTCAAAACTCAACCACACATTATATTAAATAAGAAAGTATCAAGTTCCTGTTCGCAGGTGCCAAATGTAATATAAAAAATATATATATATACTAATATAGCGTCCCTGTTTGGTACGCCAATTGTCATAAGTAATTGTCAAGGCTGGCTGAAGGGGCCAGTTCTAATGGAAAGAAAAAAAACCGATGCCAAGGACATGCAAATAAAAATAAAGTAGGGCTCCGAGCTTACCGTGCGGGCCGGTGTTATGGGCGGTATGACCAGATATTTAAAGAAATACAAACAAAAGTAAAACAAATCGGGCGCCACTGGTCATAGGGCTTACCTGGTAGGGCTCGGGCGATAAATAGCCAACGGATATCAGGACTTTTAATCTCAAGGCAGGTTTTTGTCTTATTTAAGTGTGCTGAGTTGAGAGACCAATAAAAGAAAGAATGGTGAACAATACAGTTTATTCAGGTACACCAGGAAATAGAACAGCATCAAGTTACAAAATTAGCCAAGTAAAACTAAATGGATGTACCTCGTTAGAATTTTGTGACTCGCTTAGTATTACCTCTAAATTAAAGTTAAACTAAATGTAACTTACAGGATATCTTCTTAACGGAGGTCGACCATCTATGAACACATACCGTCAGCCTCAAGATCACTGCAGTCAGCTCAGATGTACTCCCAGGCACAAAGTCAAAGTTCACCCGGAGAAGGGTTTAATAATGGAAATCCCGAAGGCATTTTAAAGAAATAAAAAAACATCCAATGTAAATTGGAATCACTATGGAAAACTCTTACGGAAACATCACTGAGCCACTGGAAAGCTCTTACTAAGGAAACCACTGAAAGTGTTAATATCACTGAAATAATAAGGAAAGTGATATTTACCGGAAAGCACTCTCTAAAACATTACTGAAACTAGTACCGAAAAGTACTATATACCGAAAGGTATAACCGAAAAGTATTCACTCACTGAAAGTATTTATAATACTTAAATAATAAGTACCGAAAATATTTCCAGAATAATACTGAAAGCTGAAACAATAAAAATAACCTTTATTAGTAGATTGTCGAAATTAACCAAATTTATTTTGAAAAATATAAGTTTTATTAAACTCACCGCGATTATCGCGCTTTCAGTTTGGAAATTAAAGATAGCAGCGTCCCGCCAAGCCGCGTAGAAGAAAGCCTAAAGAAAATTTAAAAGTTTTTAAGAAAATATGCATGACGCAATCCATACGAAATGGCGTGTTCTCAAAATATTAAACACTTACCGAAAATAAAGCATTATTGCGGGGTTTTAATATTCAATAAATGTTACAGAACCCATCAGGGTATTCTGTTTGAATTTCCAGGCCAGATGGCCTTGGATATATAAATAAACAAAATCGATCACAATTTTTGATCTGCCATGGTGATGGCGAAAGACGAAAAGCCAGTTGTCAACATTGACGTTTCAGACGGAAGATTTCCGGAGTCTACGGCTGCGTTCAAGAATGCGCTAACAGAAATGGATCCATAGATGCCACTTACAATAACGTAGTGCCCTATGTATTTATATTTAAAATAAAAGAAAACTAAGTAAAATTAATTGTTTTATTCAAATACACCACTTTCGAATATATTAAATTATTTGAAATTAATTTGTATTATTATTTTATTAAATTTTAATCCATCCAATTTAGATACTCCTAACCACAGACAAATGAAATGAATTATTAATCTGTGATATAGATACACAGATCAACAAAATATTACTTTAAATGCAACATTGGCCACAGATAGCAAATAAATCACTGCTCCATGGGCAATGTTATCTGAAATAAACTAATTCACGAATTAAATTTAGTAACGGGCTAAGCATTGCCAATTAGCACGTTACAAGCTGCATATGCTCAATTTTTTTCAAATTTTTATCATTAATCTTGACGGTTTTGTCCAAGAAATCTTAATGTAAATTCCTTTGACTACTTACTAATATTTTGACAGTTTTTTTGCTCTCCTGTAAAATTGCAATTTTCATCTTATGCCTTTTTCCACTGAAGGTGCGATATATTTTGATAAATATTATTGCGTAAGAATCCTAAAAATAAATATGTCGACTCTATGAATCACTGCAAATCACACAGATATGTCCATTACATCCTGAGTTGCTTTGTCCATAATCTAAATTGTAATGTTACAGACATGTTACATATTAAAATGTTTGTTATTCTAAGTTTTGATTATGATAATTAATGATAATAGATATCCGCTTTTGCCGACTGTTATCTATGACGATGCAATTTTAAATGAATTGTTAATTCTACAACTATTTTAAGCTCGAAATAATTTTATTGCAATAACTAGCTGTTGCCCACAGCTTTGCATACGGAAATTATGTTTGAACTTATTTAAACTTTTATCCTGTTTTCCCGGGAAACCTTAAAATTTTCTGGGATGAAAATTTGTCTAAAATATGACCCAGGGTATCAGTATCAACTTTACCAATTTTCATCGAAATCCGTTCAAGCGTTTTTATGTGATGCCCGGACAGACAAACAGACACTTTGAGTTTCATTATAGTAATAGATTAAGCTTCTCAGGCTTTAGAGTACTTAATCTAAAGGGTATTATCTAATGTGCTGAGGAGTTTGTTTCGTACTTTCGAAATGGTAGGATTAAAAATTACGTACATAATGGTATAAATGACATTTTATAATGATGAAATTAATGTTTGTTAAAATGATTTTGAGTTTACTTTTTCTAATTTTGGTAAAAAATCCTCCGCATGCAATATTCTTAAAATTGGATACAAAATCATCTGCTCATATTAATACAAAGATTGATATCAAACCTGGCGGTCTATTATGAACTCTTAATTCCAGCCATGTTCCAGTGTAAACGTCAAATTGTTACCAAAGCGGTCACGACTCTTTTTAGCCAATCATACGTCGTTCAAAGCCCGATAAATGAATTGCCTGGAACATGAATGGTTTTATAAACGTTCATAATAGGCCCGCTGGTGGCTCATCTGTTCCTTTGTCGGCCATTCACATAAAACAACACTTACATAATATAACCCATCCAGGCCTTACGTGTAATAAAGTATCAACGCCAACACTTACCTAACCCTCAAATTATGCAGCACCGCCGGCTCGTGAAGATACGACAGGGACGTCAGGTCATTCTGGCCGATCAGCAGTGAAGGGTTTCTCAATGGGGGCATGCGTTTCTCATCTGTTATCTAAAAACAATCACAAGTTAGTATTTTTTTATGGAAATAGCCGGCAAACGAGCTGACGATCCACCTGATGGTAAGTGGCTATCGTCACCCATAGACATCAGCAACACCAAAAGCATCACTGATGCGTTGCCGGCCAAGAAAGAGAGAAGAAAAAGAAAGAACTGTCTCTCAAGCCCCCAGCCGGAACACGACGAGTCGTTTGGCGGCTGACTCATGCTCAAGGGTGGTCAAGTTAGTCTATAAGAGCTGTGATATACATGCTTGTTAGTATCACAATAGCATGCACAACGCAAAGAATCGACAAAGTAAAGCCACAACGGATGCAGTCGCTTATTGGATGACCGCTTGTGACAAAAAATTATTGAGCGTTAAAATCAATGTAACCAATATAATCCCTCCGAGGGGCCCTAACACCAGCGGGACAGGTTTAATCGCCTTTTAAGACAACCATCCAGCATGTCATCTTGGTATCCAGATGACATTTATTTAAACTAGAAACTTTTAAGATACGGATACACACTATATGTATTTTGTATGCCAATATTTCTGTGCCTCCTCTGCTACTCTACTTGTATCATTTATCACGTAATATAAGCACACATTTGAAATAAAAAAAACTACAACTCAAAGGTTTTTGATGAATTACTTTAATATTATATTATTTATTATGTACTACAAAAAAAAAAATATACGGTGACAGTAAATGTTTTTATGTACAAAAAAAGGTACTCATGTTACACCTAGCTCACTTAGATTATGAACTAGAATTTTTTTGATCTGGTTTTCATCCTCCTGTAAAGTGTCGGTTTTTCACTTGTATCACTTATCACAAGAGGCACAGATTTCTGCCCCCATGATATATTACTGGTATCTTTTCCTACAGCCATGTTATAAAAAAATCTGTCAATAACATGCATTCATTCATTCGCTCACTCAATCCGTCACTCTACAATCATACACTCAATAGTCGATATAAATGCTTACCTTAAGCTGTTTGACTTCTCCAGACTGGTCCAACTTGACAATGAGGACTCCGGAGCGGTAGTCGGCTGTGACGGTGGCGCTCTCCCACACCTTGACTGGGTGCTCCACCCATATGCGGGCACCCTGGTAACAATTTGCAGGAGTATAGAACAACCCTGAACACAATATTCGAGTGTAGTTCTAATAGTGGAAAATTATTATTTTTTTGGATATAACCGGCAAACAAGCTGACAATCCACCTGATAGTAAGTGGCTATCATCACCCATGGACATCAGCAACACCAAAGGCAACACTGATGACAAGGAAGAGAGAAGAAAAAGAATAAAAAAACTGTCTCTCAAGCCCCCAGCCGGAACATGACGAGTCGTTTGGCGGCTGACTCATGTTCAAGGGTGGTAGCTATCCAGGCGAACTCCATAGAGAAATGACAATAGTAATAATGGTATTAATTAACAATTAAAATCGATGTTACTAATATAATCCTTCGAGGGGCCCAACCACCAGCGGGCCGGATTTAGTCGCCTCTTACGACACCCGGCGTGGGATTAGGGTTAGTATTCTAAGCCACCCCAATACGGCTAAATATTACAGCTTGACAGGATAGCTAAACGGCTATACATTAAATTGTCACTATTGAATGTTCAAAACATTAATGAAAATATCTTTAATGTTTAACCCCTCACACAAAAAGAGGGGTGTGAGTTTGACGTGTCTGTGTCTGTGTCTGTGTCTGTGTCTGTGGCATCTTAGCTTCTAAACAAATGGACCAGTTTTTGTTTGAAAGCTGTGGGATTGGGATGGATCTTAGTTATTGAAGTAATTAAGTAGCTGAACTCTTTATATCTGTGCGGACTCTAAACAACTGTCCATACCTAGTTTTAATGCAAAAAAAATATTTTTATTGACGCTGGAATGGAAAAATTGACTAAGCAACATTGAGCTAACTTTACAGGAGAGCAGTTTAAAGTAGAATTTTTAGAAAAGTTGTTGTTTGCCCCAATATAGATGATAGAATAAGGATTCCAAAACAGTAAGAATAACGTCGGTAGGAGGAATACAAAAAATATATGACTTTTTTTCCAAAATTCCAACTTTAAACTGCTCTCCTGTAACTCAATGTTGCTTAGTCAATTTTTCCATTCAAGCGTCAATATCAATTTTATTACATTATTTATTTACTCAGGCCAGGACAGATAAATATATCGAACGCCCCAACTCAGAAAGGTTCCTTTATTTAGCTGTAAGGAGTCCATAACTAATTGACATTAAATATGTTAAGTATAGATTCCTCTCAGAGTCATTTTATTAACTTTAAGTAACCCTAGTGCGGAACAACGTCTAATAACCTTATCGATAATCATATCGATAGAGTATTAGTGTAGCCACATGTAAAATACGTTGAGAACACATAAAAAATAATACTTATTTTAGTGCTTTTAGAACGATGATTTATACTAATATAGTAACAAGAAATTCGTTTACTGTGTTTTCTTACTTAAGAACATTGCAAAGTAGCTTTTTTCTTTAAAATAAAATAAAAAAACTCGAAATTTTATGTAACGGCAATACTATACCTAGTAGTACTGTAGTATCTGTGGCAGTACACTGTACAGTAAATGTCAATTGTCAGTCAATTCAATGTTGATATATTATATTGTTGGTTTGATTTCAATCTGAATTGAATTGAAAAATTTCATTTTGTTTAATATCGCCAAGCTATTTAGTATATAATATTATCATGTACATGTAAAGTACCTACACTTTCAAATTAGCGAATATGATAATACCTAACATAAGTTTATAAATAAGGGGCACCAAGGTTGTGAATTGTAATCAAAACAACTGTATCGTTTTTTAAAGGATATGGAGTGTAAAATACCGCGAAAAAGCGTTGCAAATGGTAAACCTCTCTTTGTTGGTTTCATTAGGCCTGGCACCAGTATGGGCAATATAACCGTTTTTACACATTCTGCTGTATCGTGCATAAAATTCTTGGACCGAGTATGTTCTAAACGGATCAGAGAAATCTCGCAAATATCGCCTTGGCCCCACATGTCTATGCATTGTAGCGTAATCAACAAATTCAATAAAATCAGCAAAATCCGCGAAAACAGACATTCTGCTTGTGAAATCACTCAAATTGTAAACCTAATGTCAACTGAACGTCAAAATCAATCCTAAGTAGAGTTTAAGTAATGGTATTTGTATAATTAACTTTAATTGCCATTAAGGGCCTATAACGGTCGATTAACTGACTCTGGGAGTGACTAATTGTGATTCTGTACTAAGGAACGATTTTAATGACCATTAAGTGACTCTGAGTTGGGGCGTCAGATTATAATTTATGGTTCATTTTCAGATCTTGACCGCAAACAAAGTCATATTTTGTCATTTAGTGACATTATGCCTTTACTTTTTATTCCACCATATTGAAGCAAAAAATATAAACAAATGACATCATCATTTAATTTTACTGCCATACTTTACTTGTTTATAAATTCAGTGTAAAAGTGTAAGTTTAATCAAAGTGTTGCATCAAATTATTGTTAATAAATTATTCATAGCAAGCAAGTGTTTATAATCGTTACTAAAACTACTGACTGACAGATAGTGAGAGTGTAATCTTTCGTTTTACAACACTGGCTGTTTATACTTTATTGCGTCTGACATTCGCACTTATTTTAAAGAAAACAAATGCATGATTCGGAATTTAAATTCCTCCCGCAGGATGCACTTTTTAAACTAATAAATAGGCGAAAGTAAATACGTATGAAAAATTACCTTCGTGTATAGTTCCTTGGTCGTCATTATGTTTTAATGAAAATAATTTATTAAATTAAATGTTAGCTTCTTATTATTTTACCACGTGTTCACAACTTCGAAGATCCATTATAGATATTAATTAAAATAAGCAGGTAGTTTCGCATTACTATTTTTCTGATGCGAATTGCGAAACGTCACTGACTGAAGTGTTTATTGACACATGTCAACTCAAAGAACAAAAAAATATCGATAGCTATGCGAGCGAGATACATAGTGCCTCTCGCTCGTTACTCGCTAAAGTTATGTAGAATTTTCTCCTACTTAAGAATGTTACGTATTAACTTAGCATTGTGTTGTGATTGTTCGTAACAACGTGAGCAAAAAATCCATCCATCTCTTTATCAATGGATCGAAAGGAAAGTTTCATAACAAGATTGAGTAGTTTCCCACGGGTGCTGCCATGTGGAAAAATTAAAAATGGAATAGGTCAAGGACACTGGACAACACTCCATTTTACGTGTAGTTCCAGAAAATCAATAACAATGATCAAATGAAATTCAAAGTATACCACTGCACTTTTTATTGCATACACAATACAAATTTTAAATTAAGTACAATTATTAAATAGATCTTACTGTCACTATTTACGAATTCCGATTGTTTACAATTTCAATTCGAAATAATTACTAAAAGCTTATTTCATATTTGTTGATTGTTATTAAACATATCAATATGCCGCATATTATAATTTAAGATCCAAGTCCGATGGCGGTATACTCCATGTAAGTCTTTATTTATTTTCTTGAGAGGGAAACCACGTTTGGCAGGCTTCAGTAGCGATCTCACAGAGGGCGGTAAATGCTTTGCTTCTGGTGTCATATTCTGTAACTGAAAAAAGGTTATAAGGTAGGTAGTTATGTAAAATGTTATTTAGGTAGGTATCTTTTTTTTTTTTTTTTTTACTTAAAATAAGTTAATGCTTGACCACAATTGTATTGTACACGTATCGTTTCTAATTTCAAAAAATCAGCAGTAAAATAAATAAACGGTCATTCAATAATATATCCACAAACTATGAATAATTTAGTAGAGAAGTTGATAAAATAATAGCTGTTAGTGAACGCATTCATTAGCAAACACAAACGACTTACAATAAAATTAATCTAAGAACTAAAAACTTCTGCCCCTGTTACGGAATATAACCCAGCCTACTAGGGGTACCTACTATCAATAAAGCTACAAGATCGTAAGTGGGCTTATTATCATCATAACATAACCCACGACTATCCCACGACTGGGCTTGGGTCTCTTCTCATAATGAGGCGTTACCTAAGTAATACTAATATTATTAAACTTATAAAACTGAAGAATTTGTTTGTTTGGTTGAACGCGCTAATTACAAGAACTACTGCTTCGAATTAAAAAAATATTTTCGTGTTAGATAGTGTATTTTATTGAGGAATGCTATAGACTATAATTATAACATCACATCAATGAAAAATGGGAAAATATATTATTCCAATGCTCCAATCTCACCAGTGGGTCCCCTTTTGCCGAACATGATGCCATTCATGGGAGCGTTCTTGTAGTTAGCTTCGGTGCGATCCACCATGCATAGCAAGATGACCATGGCTACGAAGGCGAAGGCGAACCGCATGGCGCTGGACATCTGTAAAGATATGGCAAAAATGAGAGATATACTCTTATCGTTAGCTTTCTTGTATCACTATTGGGTTGCCAGATGGTCGGGATTCGTCTGGATTGTCCCGACATTTCACATGATGTCCAGAGTCCTGACAAAATACAAAATGTCCCGACAATTCACTCGATTCAACCGACCGCGTTTGTCTTCCCGGCGGCGCGCTGTACTCTATAGCCGTTTTTTTGTCCCGATAAATCCCGACTTTTTGAAGTTTTGTCCAGATATTTCAGTCTTGTCATCTAGCAACCTAATCACTAACATAAGAAGAGGTATTTCAGAAGCGTCAACAAACAATCAATCAATCAATCGTCAATTTTCGGATTTTAGAATAAGGCAATCTCGTTCTATCCTAATCAGAGGCAAGGATGGGCGATGGGTTCGACTGGAAAGAAACTACGATCACAGCATTAAATATTTAGCAAGACGCGACATGGTTTGTAGTAATAACTCCTGAGGCTACAACTAGAAGGATTGAAGTGCGAACAAGCTACTTTGAAACATTTACGATTTTTTACGTTTGAACGTAAGAGAGTATCGGAAGTATTAAGAAATAAAATATTAGAAAGAGTTAAAAGAAGATTACCTTATCTTGTATTTTTCGAGCTGGTCTTACTGACATGAATCTGGCAACTGATGACTGGGAGAGATTTCCCTGGCCTTTTATAGCCGGAATCTGGAGCAACCCTCCGGTCATTCAATTAGCGGATTATTGAATCTCCGCCACATATTGACCAGGATTACTCAGGGGATTTAAACTTTATTAGTACGTAAGATTATTACGAGATTGGAAGGATAATACTTTGATTAAGCACTTATTGAGTTAACTTGAGTTGAGAGACAAAGTTTATGGTTAGTTTGAACTAAAAAACGAAAAAAAGGAGCTTCTCAATTAAGAGGTATTATAATTTACAATTTTAGTAGAAGCGCTCATAGCCCTGCGGCTTGCGTCGATCCTATGTGATCGATAAAGTTAAGCAACAGCGGGCGCGGTCGGTAGTTGGATGGGTGACCGCTAGTGGCAAAAATTTCTTGAAGGTTTCCGTGTTTCGGAGGGCACGTAAAGCCGTCGGTCCCGGTTGTTATCGTAAGATAACAGTCATTAAGCCATGTTGAAGTCCCTCGGGCGGTATGACAACTTCCAACACTAAGGTTGGCCACTAGCCTCTCAGCCGCTCCGCACTGGAGCAGCGTGGTGGAGTATGCTCTAGGCCTCCTCAAGAGGAGAGACCTGTGCTCATTAATGGGACATCAATGGGTTGAAGCCATAATTTTAATGGTTCTTATATAAAGTTGTTTTATTGAAGTCAACGAAGTTTTTTTTGATATAATTTCTATTTTCTTATTAATATTGAAGTATAGGTACGCCCATTTCATTTGATGGTAAGTTAGGTTTTTTATTTAGCTACAATTCGCAACCACAATTTGTAATGTGCCCCGTTATTTAAACTTGCGTAGCAACACTTATTCATGCGATGGACTTGGAACCCCGAAGATTGGGAAGCGCTGACCGGAATGGAAAACAAAACTTCACTTTTTATTGCAAAAGAATAAATGTGTTTTTCTTTACAAATAAGTAGATCTTTATAAATGCTTTACTGTAACCTTCCAGTGTCCACCATCATTATACGCTACAAAAGCATTTTTTGAGACGCCCCTTTTTTAACCGACTTCAAACAAGAAGACCCCGAGCCCAGCAGTGGAATAATTACGGGTTGTTACTTTGACTTTACATTTGGGAATCGAATACACTACACCCCTTTAAACAGCGATCCCCGACATGGTAACCTGCGTTGTGCCATATGGGTCGTGAAATTGAGAAAAGTCTAGCTGTGCGTTAGATTCTCGGTTGTGACAAACGCTACCTTTGATAAACGCATATTTTCTGGTCTTGAGTATTCGTTATGACTTACTTATGTTTGTCCATGAGACCTGACACAATTTTTTTTATAGCCTGAAGGGCAGACGAAAAAGCATACGGGTCACCTGATGGTAAGTGGTTTCTGGTTACCGTCGCCTATGGACATGAGCAATACCAGAGGAATCACTAATGCAACGCCGGCCCTGAAGGAAAACTCTTTTTACACCTTTCTTGAAGAACCCCATGTCATAGCGCTCCGGGAATACCTCGGAAGGAAGGCCATATAAAACACGGTGTTTGTGCGTCTTTTAAAAAATTTCAATATTTTTTACTGATGTATTTTCCAACACTTTTATCTATAAACCAATGGAGAAATAACTAATCATATTTGTCTGTTACTAAGTTCTCGCACAATATTCTTATTAATTGAATTTGAAAATAAATTGCTCATTTAATTCGATATTATCTGCATTTAGCCGAGTATCTGAGCTTGGTATAAAAAGGGGAAAATCCTGGAATGAAGCATCAGTTGACTTCAAGCATTTGAAGAGTTCTAAACTATCTAAATTCAACAAAAAATAATATAAAATGTAAGTTTTATCACCTTTACTTTTTGATTATTTATATTAGTTGGTGATCTTTGTACCTATTAAGTTTCCTAAGATATCTGGTTGAATGGAAAAGAGAAAGGGTTATGAATTAATGTTACTTCCTAAAGCCCGTGTTGTGTTCTCGTCAGTCCTGGATTTGTCAATAGGCCGTATAGGCCGCGGCCTAGGGGCGGCAGATTTCAGAAGATGATAATATTAAAGATGATTTTACTATAAAAAAGTGCCGTAAAAAATTGTAATTCTTGTTTTATTACGCACCTTCTTAGTGACTAATTCAGTGCCTTCCTTACTATGAATGGAAAATTATTATTTTAGAAAGGTATATGGGGCGGCGGAAATAAATAGGCCTACACTCATAAAAAATATAAATCCGGCACTGGTTCTCGTCATTCCATGATCTCATATGACAACAGCAGCACCTTTTTTGCATATGTCCTTGTAACTTATCTCAGAAGATTCCGCTCTCCATCCATGCTTCAACCGTTTACTCGCAGCAGTTTGCAGCACCTTTTCTTAAAGATGACCACGTGACAAGATGACCGAGATCTCTCACCCTGACTACATCTTACAAGTTTAATTTGTATTAGGGACCTAAAATTCATTGCAGTATTAATCACCATCCTGAAAAACCAATACCCTACTAGTTAGTCTTCTGGTTTTTTTTTTACCATCAACACTTGTTGCCTTTAGCGCTAAAGATGTCTATGGACACGGTGACCAATTACCATCAATTGATCTCAGCTTCTAGAGCTCCTTCTCAGCTGCAACATCAACTTCTAGAGTTTATAGTTATTTTTGTTTTCTTTGCAGATCCAAGATGCATTCCACCACCATTTTCTTCTGTGTGCTGATTGTGGTCTTACTGATCCTTCATAGCGAAGCTACATACAAGAAGCCAATGTTTAACGGTTCTATTTTCGGCAAGCGGAACAGCATTGGTGAGTCCTTGAATGTTTATTGTATTAGGATAACCCTCCTGCCTTACGTAAATAGCTTTTTTATGGAAATATCGGTAAACGAGCTGACGATCCACCTGATGGTAAGTGGCTATCGACGGCCATGAACATCACCAAAGGTATCACTGATGCTTTGCCGGCCAAGAAAGAAAAAGAAAGAAAGAACTGGCTCTCAAGCCCCCGTCCGGAACACGACGAGTCGTTTGGCGGCTGACTCATGCTCAAGGGTGGTAGCTATCCAGGCGAACCCTATGGAGAAATAATAACAGTAATAATGGTATTAATTAACACTAGAAAGACCAGAGTGGTCAAATTGACTTATTCGTGACGTAAAACGGTCATATTTTATAATATATGCTTTTTTCAAACACGATACTCTTTGACTTTTAATATTTTGTAGTTTTATAGCTCCTTTTGAAATATAAACTTGTTATCTAAATTACATGCCGAAATACAATGAGTTATACCTACAAAGACCACTTTGGTCAAAATGACCTAATACAAAGAACGCATTTAAGTATGGTACTTGAGGTTGCTAAGATTTGTTTATATTACCGATAAATATTTTCTTGGGCTTGCTTATTGTGATTTATATACCGGTGATCAGAAATAGATTGTTGTCAGACAGCTCAGATTCTTGTGAGGAAATTCAAATAGATACCCTGTCTACGACTAGTGCGGTTCCTAATCGTCTTGGTATTCTGATCGAGAAGCAGTCGCAGAGGATGAAATAGGCGTGGTGGGTGTTCTTCTACACGTCAGTCGCATCTTCCCGCTATAGGTGATACTTTTATAGCAAGTGATAGCACAGAATGGAAGTGTATAGCACATAGCCTGAGTACAATGCAAAGAGGTCGGCGCAGTAATCAAAACGTGCTTCGAGAAGTTCCGGGCCCAACCCCCTACGCAAAAAGATTCGTTCAAGATGGTAAATTGATAACTGCTTGGCGCCTATTCATTGATGATGCAACTCTTCGACTGATAAAGTTATGTAGAGAAACAGAAGCTCGTCGGCGAACTAGCGATAAATCTTGGTGCATATCTTTAGAGGAACTTGATGCTTTTATTGCATTACTATATGCTCGCAGCGCTTATACTTCTTGCCAACTAGATTTAGATCCGATGTGGTCGAATCTATGGGGGCCACCTATATTCCGCGAAACACTTAGCAAGAACAGATTCAAAGAAATTATGAAGTATTTGAATTTTTATGAATAATTTATATCTTGGATCAAATGGCAAGAAAATACTCCGTGAGAGCTGGTTCACATAGATGGCCTATGCATGTATTTTATAATGTTTTAGACCTAGCTACTATAAATACATGTGTAATTTACAAAAAAAAATACTAAAACGAATATTTCTCGACATAACTTCATACTACAACTCGTTCTTGAATTACGAGTGGAACATCAAAAAAATCGTCCAGGTCTGGCTCGTCTACATTACGATCCCGAAAATATTATCGAAATGGTGGAAAGCACAAGTTATAGCAAAAGACGAGCTTGTCAAATAAAGACAAAATGTAAAACGAATAAAACCTCTTACATGTGTGATACTTGTAAGAAACCAGTTTGTGGAAAGTGTATAAAAATGCCAAAAAAACCATAATTTGTTCCAAATGTATATCTGATTAAAATAAATAAAATTTAAAACATAATAATCGTGTGTTTCTCTATAAATTTATGCACAGACATGTATCTAATTTATCAATAGTTAGTTATCGACAGTCATTGGGTATACTAGGGTCAAAATGACATCGTTGGTCTTTCTAGTTAGGGTATGAATGCCGGTCTTTCTAGTGTTAACAGTTAAAATCAATATTACTAGTATAATCCCTCCGACGGGCCCTACTACCAGAGGGCAGGATTTAGTCGCCTCTTACGACACCCATCCGGCGTGGGATTGGGGTTAGTATGCTAGGGCAAACAAGCAGACGGCAGCAACCTAATGCTAAAAACAGATGCAGGCTAAAACAAGAATAGTGTGACCGGCATTATTCCTCTCTTTCCGACACAGCGGTTGAATTGAAACACATAAAAAACATTTCACGATCGATTTTTAGAGGGTGATAGCCAAGCTAGTAAAAAATTCGCCCTCTCATTTCATTATTAAATTAGGGTAGTATAGGATTTCGCTCAGTGGCCTTTGACTTGGGTTCACGAATGGATAGAATTACCACTCCTTTTTAACCTCGACGCAAAGAGAGTGTGTTATATGCTTTACGTTTCTGTATGTCTGTGACCTCGTAGCTCCGAAACGAATGGACCGATTATGATGAGGTTTTTTTATTTGATTATGATGCCGTTTCTTAACATTGTTTAGTGTAAATAAAAAAGGGTTTTTTTTAATTTAAAATTTTTGTAAATTTGAGGTGCGCAGGGTTCGAACTCAGACCTCCTTGTACCGGAGATCCACGAATAATTAAAACCACAATACTTTTACACTTTGCTATATTAAAAATAATAATGAACCTTATTATTTTCAGAATACGACTCCACGAAAGCCCTGTCGGCTCTCTGTGAGATTGCATCTGAAACTTGCCAAGCTTGGTACCAGGCCCTGGATAAGAAGTGAAATTACTTACACACTTGCTTGCGTGTAATGCCGAAAATATTCGGCAATACACTTATTAAATTCTCAATGTTTTGTACTCGCGTTAAGCACAATTGTATTACATTAACGTAATTGCAATATGTTTATTTAAATATGTTTTTGTCTGGCTAGTGACCAACCTAACCTAACCTAAAAGTATTTTACTTAAGTAGATACTACCAGTGATATAATGATTGTAAGAATGTAAACTTAACAGTGCTTAAGTACATCAAATGTATTTATACAAATCTGCGTGGACATTATTGACAATATGCTTACATGTTTCTTAAAATGTAAATTATCTTAAAAAATAAAATAGGAAATTAATATATTTGTTTTTGTTCCCATAATATTATGTTTGTTACCCTTTTTAACAGACTCCAAAAAAAGAGGTATTCGAATCGATTGTATTTTTTTTATGTTTGTTAAGTACCTTAGAACTTTCGACTGGGTGAACCGATTTTGATGATTCTTCTTTTAATCGAAAGCTGTTCATGTGGTCTCATTTAAATTTGAGCGAGATCTGAAGAGTAGTTTTTAAGTTATCCCTAATTTTGAAGTCTTTTTGAAATTATTTTTTGTCAAGAATTATTGTGTTTTGGACTGTGAAGATGAGAAAAATTATTGATGCTGTTGGTAACATAATGACATGTATTTATACCTACTATTTAGTTGTTGTGTTTGGGGCTGGTCAAAGAACTTCAAAGGGGTTTTCAAGACAAGTGTGAATTATCCGCCATCTTATGATGAAGAATAGTCGACTAGCATTTATCATAAAAAAGAAAATTATAAGTATTATCTGCTTTCGGTGATAGAACTTAAACCCCTGTTTATTACCTATGGCTGTGATGATTTTTTTTTTTTTTATATCTTATAAGTTAATGCTTGACTACAATCCCACCTGATGGTAAGTGGCGATGTAGTCATTGGTGGTAAAGCGTTTAACGTGTTCAACGCGTTTACCTAGTGTAAACTAATAACTTTTGAATCGAACTTTAAAGAGTAGATTTTGTTTGATTGTTTGTCCCCGAATCATTTCAATCTTAAGCATTATGTACTCATTAGAATATTGTTTGAGAAAAGCTTAGTTCTAATAGACTTCAATCAAAGATGCGGTTTAGCATTAGATTAATCCTTTGAGTAAAGTGGCCATTAGAGCTGATTTACATATTGCTTACAATCAAGTTTGAAGCGATGGTGAAGTACTTCGACATATTATTACTGAAAGCAATGATATTATATGTATAAAGAGGTAGATGGGTTACTAGCGCGCCGACGGCGAAGAGCGAAAGAGTAGTCAATTGACCACGCTTGCTCGCATTACTCGCAGTCGCTCTCTCAATACTCTGTGGATACGCACGCTTTTATTTTTGTCAGAAGTGCTGGAGATTTGACATACAGCGTTAAAATGCCTTCGTGTGTTATGCGTAAATGCACTAATTACTTACGTAAAAAAAATAAAATTCATGGAATAACATACCACAAGTAAGGAATCATGATTTATTGCATTTTATTTCATTTCAATAATTCTCTAACAAAATAAGTATGGCGGCATGACAGCGCGCCAGCTTGGCGCCAGCCGAACGTAAGGTACTTGTGACGCGAGCGACAAACACTAGCTGTCTTTTTCACTATTATGGTTTTAGTAATGCTATCCCTTTTACATAATTTAACAAGCGCTGATTGGTCGCAGTGTGTCGTAGCTGTTTTCGGAACAGATTTTTCGTTTCATTTTTAAGGGCATAACGTATCTTTAATAAACATCATTGACTGAAAGCATATTATTTCATATAGGTAGGTACTCAATAAAATATCAATAAAACGGTAACAATAGGTACTTCAACCATAATATAAAATTCAAATGTACCTAAAGAAACACTTAACCCTATACTTGACGATGTGCACCTGAATGCACACTTTTTTTTAAAAATCCGTGAGCAAAATCCAAGGAGATTTTTTATTTTTTTTCGTTCCCGTCGCGTAGTTTATTAGTCATGTTTTAGTAGAAAAATGAATTATGGATATTGGCAACACTAAAACGCTCAGTAGAACGCAAGATGGCGGACCGTGCGCAGGCGTCTACGACATACAAGGTAAAAATCGATTGAAATCCTATAATTTATCAATAGATTCAAAAATAATTATATCTAGACTATTACCTAAGTACATAAGCTTTTGAATAAATACAGTATTTTGCCAAATTAAATCAGTTTTATCAGTAAATTTTTTGTGTAATTATGCATGTATCTAGAAATGCACATTGCCAACTTATCAACAGTATTATCTGAATATTGTCGTGTGCATTTGAAGATACATTGCTAGGTTAGTACATACTTTGTTTTTGTGAATAAATGGTATGATTTTTATGAACTTATTCTATGTATTTGTATATTTTTTAATATTTTTATATTTGTTTCAGCGTACCACAAGGGCCTCAAAAATCCTGGCTTTAGTGCCTAAGTCTGGGATTGGTTCCGACATTGATGAAAGTGATTCTTCTCAAGATGAGTTCAACTACGCCAGGAATACTGTGCTAAAACGTAACTTTGAAGACTCATATGTAAGTTCAGATCCTCCCTCACTAGACTCTTCATTCGAAAACCTGCATTTATTGTCAGATAGTGAGGAAGACATTGTTTGCATAACAAATTCCATAGCTTCTTCTGCCACTGAATTGAATGCTAACTCAAGCCATCAAGTATCTTCTCCTTATTCTCCCGGCCCAAACTCACCGTCCATACTAGCTTCTGTTGCTTTACCAATTGTACCCGATGACCAAATACAGCAAACCAAACATCAAACTCTATTAGCTCCAAACACCTTGTTGCCAGCATTCGACGTTCCGCAATTTTCACCTTTAACAGGTACAAGTAATCATACTACTGCATCTCCATCTAGTGGAACACGCTCAAAGAAAAAAACAACAGTAGTAGTTAAAAAGAAGCTTGTACGTGTCGCACGATTGGATACGACATGGACTTGTAAGAAAAGATTTTTAGGAAGAGCAGTAATTGAAGATAAAATATTCTCGACAACTCAGCAAACTAAATCTCCGTTAGAATACTTTCAAATGTTTTTTGACGACAGTCTTATAGAGTTGATTGTCCATCAAACTAATTTGTACCACACGCAAGCAAAAGGCACGTCACTCAATGTCACAACCGATGAAATTAGAGACTTTATGGCGATTCAAATATTGATGGGTATAGTAAATATGCCAGCTTATACAGATTATTGGTCTAAGAAGCTCCGCTACAATATGATTGCAGATATAATGCCCTTGAAACGATTTCAACAAATTCGAAGATATTTACACTTTGCTGATAATTTACTGGACAATGGAGACAGGTACTATAAAGTGAGACCTCTTTTAGAAAGCGTACGTCATAATTGCCTAAAAATTGAAGAGGAAACTCGATTTAGCATAGACGAAATGATGGTGCCTTATAAAGGTACACGAGCTGGATCACGAAAGCAATACATTAAAAATAAACCCCGGAAATGGGGATTCAAAATCTTCGTTCGTGCAGGGGTGTCCGGAATTGTTTACGATTTCTTGACTTACGGTGGTGAAGATACATTCCGTTACAATGAGTTTACTGAATACGAGTTGGGCATGGGTTTGGGTGCAAAAGTGGTATTGGCTTTAGCTAAGACAATTAAACAAAAACAATGTTCAGTGCTGTACTTTGACAATTTTTTCACTTCTCTGGAATTGTTAAATCACTTGAGAAATGAATATGGTATCTTTTCATTGGGGACCATCAGGCAAAACAGACTTCGAGGAGCTGCAGCTAAACTGCCATCTGATAAAAATTTAAAGAAAAGAGGTCGTGGATCTTTCGCTCAAGTCATTTCTAATGAAACCAAAATCGCAATCGTAAAATGGTTCGACAATAAATGTGTTACTGCAGCAAGTACGTACACCGACTCTCAACCAGTGCAAGAAGTGATGCGATATTGCAAGGAGACAAAAAATAGAGCACCCGTATCATGTCCCAACATTATAAAACACTATAACGGTAGCATGGGAGGAGTAGATCTAGCAGACATGCTGGTTGCTCTGTACCGAACGGAGATGCGAGCACACCGATGGTATATACCTTTATATTCACAAATATTAGATATATGTGTCAACAATTCTTGGCTAATCTATCGTCGTGAAGCAGAAGGTTCTAAGCATATGAAACTGAAAGATTTTAGATTCGCCATAAGCAATGATCTTGCCACATTCCAAAGGACAAAACTAATTGCTAGGTCCTCTAGAGGTGCACATTTTGTCACACCTCAAACATCTGACTATGGCCGATATGACCAAATTGGGCACTTGCCATCTTTTACTAGCAAAGGCAGATGCAAGAATTGTATAAAGGGTCAGACCAAATTTGTTTGTGTTAAATGTAATGTACGCCTCTGTTTGGTTGAGGATCGTAATTGTTTTTATGATTACCACATGAAACCATAACTAAGTTTCTTGATTCAAAGTCTTTTCTTTTCGATTTTTGTCATTTTGTACAATAATTCGGGATAAGTGACTGTTTATTTTTTGTCTTTTTTGATATTTATCTTGATCTGAAAGATCAAATTTTGTTTTTGGATCTCTTTAATACCTAAGTCTGATTGTAGATCTCATATTTCTAATGTTAATAAGTAGTGTAGTATTTAAAAAAATATATGTGTATAAACGGTGCTCCGTTTAAATGCTTTTTTGTGATAGAATAATAAATAAATAGTATATAAGTAGAATTATCTTTGTAAAAGATACTGATTTTTGATCTCTTAGATCTTACAAGGAAAAATAAAAGATTTTTTAATTAGTTTTTAATAAATAAAGATTTCTTTATAAAAAACATAGCATGTTTTAATTTATCCCGGCATATGGCAATGTGCATAATAGTGCACACGATTTTTGGATAGTGTTACTCTACAAAGCTGGCAATGTGCACAGAAAGATACATGCTATATTTCCAAATCTACATATATATAATTTTTTTTTGTATTTTTTGTATGATTTTGACTCATCCTTAATCCAATATTTATGGTGTAAATTACAAATATTTACCAAAAAAATCTTTGCCAAGTATAGGGTTAATACTTAAAATTGAATTTGCGTGTTTTCTACCTAATTCAAATACAAACTCCGATATGGCATGATTTTATTTACATTTTCATTTTATTTATTTTACGTACTAATTAACACATTGCCTGAAATGGAACGTTATGGACATTACTTTGAAATATCTATGGAAATGTTCTCTATCTTGCATGGGGTATAGAGGAAAGAAGAGCCATCTCTTTGTATGACAAGTGTCCGTAAAAACGCGTTCAATAACGGGTGGCGCTGCGGTGCGCTAGGATAAATCTTAATGAACTCAGCAAACTTCACTCCGCAGCTCCGTCTACAACAGCGTCAACAGCTATGTTCATATCGTACTTATTGCGATGCCAACGCTATTGTCGAAGGTTTATGGTAGGTATTAGAACTAATTGTATTTTCAGTAAACAGCTGGATACTTTTTTAACTTTCAACTTTTCCCTCATATGAGATGGCTCTGCTTATCTCTATACTCCATGTTATCTTGTTAACAGATAAAATAACCGAGTTTTATTGGTTAAATTATGCTGTATGAGCAGATTTCAACCAATAAAAACACAGCATTAATTTGAAATTGTCAAATTATATATCCAGGTGATCCGTCATCTGTCAAAACTGTCAAATTGTTTTAATGTAATGGCTGGGCTGGTTGATATTTTGTGAAACGTGTGTGGTAAATTCTGTTCCTTGCTTTAATTTATTTGTTATCCCATCAATTACTTTTCTAATAAACTACTACATTGATCCTGTGAAGTATTACAAATTCAACGAAAGTTTTCAAGAGCATTAAGGCTAAGAGGAGCGGCAGAACGCATATCCAAAGTCCGAGCCGAGGTAAATTACCATATAAAATTATTTCCTCGGTGATATTATCAACGAGACGAATTACTCAGACTATTGTATATTTCCAATTTCACATTATCGATTGATGAACTTTGAAATTCCACGTTTAAACTCAGTGCAAGAGAACTCTGCTGTTTGAACAGTCGTTTCTCGTTTCGCTAATCTTGAGTTTGTGTCAACAGCGCGATGTCGTAATTATTGTTTTCGGAGTTAAAATAATGTCTATCAGTGTGAGTACAATGGGACACGGGATCCTGATGCTTCAAGAATGTAGTCTTAAACTAATTGGTATTATAATTTAATCACCTACGTACCTACTTACGATTCACGTGTTAAACAAACAATTAATAATCTTCGTTCGCGCTGTTTGTTTCAAATATAACAGAGTACATGTTTACCGTTGATTTGTTCAGGTTGATTTGATATCTCGTGGAGCAGTGCTTATATCAAGTGAACTTTATTGAAGTGATGTGAGTGAGATAATGTTTTGTAGTGTTATTGTTTATTTTCAGCATGCAAGGAAGAGAAAAAGAAGAAAACACAAATCTATAGAACAGTAAAATCTAGATTTAAGATGTCTGTCACAGAACCACCTATAAAAAAAGCAAAAGTTGAATTTGACACCAATATAATGATACAGAACTTAGACAATTACATCATGAAGATAGTACTCTCATCTAAACCCCTCAAAATCATCATAGCTGATGATATTGATAATCCTGTTCCATCTATTAATGTTTATGTAGGCCACATCAAGGACCCAAGCCGTATATCAAAAACAATTTTGTTACTAAACGAGAAATTACCATTAAAGGCTTTACAACATTTAAAAAGAGTGAGAGGACGTGATGTCGTGCTCTGCCCTGTTCACCTTTTGGACAGCACTGTGCCAATACAAAATTATTTGGAACAAAACTTACCAGATTTAAATGATGTGTTTGAGTATTTTAAGGAACTTCCAGTACCCATGCTTCCTCCAAAAGTATCGGCTCAGTATAAACAAGTAAGCAAGTTGTGGTCAGTCAATTTTCATCCAGACAGATACTTGGAAAGCATTGTTAATAACACTCTCTTTGACGATACAGAGCTGAAGAGGCATCGGCAGATGATGGCGATGACGTTTCAGATTGCTAAATGGTATGCTATGCATAAGTGGAAAAGCAGTCGTAATTTAGAAGACATTAATGTTGCAGTTGTTGTCGATCCATTGGTGTCTTCGATAGTCGCTGTTGCTGTGGATAATCGGTTTGAACATCCTATGCAGCATGCGGCTATGGTAGCCATTGACAATGTAGCCAAAACTCAAAAGGCTGGTGCATGGCTGACTGAGGAGGAGAAGGACATAGCAGATAGAAGATGTAGCGGTATTGATAAAGAACTATTCTCTTTTTTAAGCGAAAATTTCACAGATATAAAGATTGGAGCCCGAACGTTTGAAAAACGTTCAACTGAATCTAGTGATAAGGATAGCGGACCTTACCTATGCACTAACTATTATATATATTTGATGAGAGAGCCGTGCATTATGTGTGCTATGGGATTGACTCATGCTAGAATAAACAGAGTATTCTTTTGTTTTGACAACAAAAACCATGGAGCCCTACAGTCCAGGACGATGTTACATGTGAATCCATCTTTAAACCATCGTTTTGAAACTTTTACTGGATTTTTATAGTGATTAGTAGACATCGGATTATATGCACTATTAAACTGGGAAAATATGCATGCAAATATGCACTAAGGATGAAATATGCATAATCAAAATACTAATTTCGTAATATTATCAGAATTTACATTTATGTTTTGTATTATATTATACATATAATATCTTAATTTAATATATTAATCAGTTGTAATTCTTTGACAATATTATGAATACATATTTTTTTAAATTTTCTACAACAAATTTATGATGTTTTGTCACTATTTATTTGTAGGCTGAAATATACCTCTCTACATCAACTGACGTTACTGAGTAAAACTTGTTTGACATAATGTCTACAGAAACCTCTTTAGGTATAGTGCCACCAGTGCCGTTGAAAATGAGTTAATTTTCTTTATATCTTCAAGACCCGGGTCCTTAATAAGCACTGAATAAGCACTATCAGTGGAAAAGTACTAGAATATGCAATAACGCAAAAAAAATGTTTTATGCATTTGCATACTATGCAAACATGCAAATGCAAATAATCCGATGTCTATGGTTAGCTATGTTTATTGTTTTTGTGAAATAATACATACGTTTTAATATAAAATGGTTGTTTTACTCTTTGTCATCACAACCTAAAAATTTATATAACTTACTAACTTAATAGGCTACTTTATATCCCGGAAAAGTTTTGTAAAAAATCAATCTACCGTGAGCAAAGCCGCGGGGAAAAGCTAGTCTAATATAATTATCAGGAAAAGTTCAGGGTTCCCACGGAATTTGTAAAAAAATCGATCTCTACCATGGACGAAGGCGCTGGCAAAACCTAGTCTAATTATATCACTGATAACTGCATTTAAATTGGGTCTGTCTTTGTGATGATGAGGCAAATTCATGGTCATACATACAAAACTAATATTTTTTCTTGACTATTTTTGTATGTACAGACCCTTTTATTTCTTTAATCTGAGGTACAGACATTGATTAGTTAACTTCAATTCAGGTATGATGACAAGTTTCCTTATGTATGCACTTGTTTCTGCATACTTTACATAATGTTATATGAATTTATCTTGTATCTATCATAATCAATCTTATGTCATAAGTGTATACATAGTTTGTACAGTGTTACGAGTATAAGTAAACACTTGTGTATAAGTAACTATATACATACCTATGTAGAAAATAGAAATATTTATTTATTTATTTATGGATAACCAACAAGACACACATTAGGTATACAAAAATACAAGAGACAAATATTTTAAGGATTAAATGTTGCCTTAATTATAGGTTACCACGGCATGCATCGTGGACGAAGAAATATAACATAAATACAATTTCTAAAAATTATAATGGGTACTTAATTAAACTTAATTAAAAAAAATTGTATATAAAGTAAAAATAGAATACAAAATAAATGTAGAATATAAAAAATAGAATAAAAAAAAATAGAATACAAATTTATCCAACTCTTTTCCAAATACAAAAATCTTTGGGGGGGTTCCTTTCCTGGGGGATGCAAATTAGAATCTATTGCCCAGGGAGTGACAAACTCCTCAGAGTATCTGTTATCGCATAATAAATGAATAATCATTTTTATGAATAGTATTGGGTACATATTCCAGGGGGGCGAAGCACCCTACTTGGAGGGGACTTGAGTATCAATGTAGTATTGAAACTAAAACTTTATTGGTCTTTGATTTGTTAATTAGAGGGGGCCTTAAAAATTAATGTTTCTATCCTGAAGGGGTTTACTTATAAAGTTTGAGAACCTGGCTAAAAAGACACTACAATCCAAAGGTGCAAAAATTTTGCCGTCAGAACCGAACTACTGCTTTTTTTATTATTAGGACAGTACGCAAAACCTATCCAAATAAAACGCAAATAAAATAATGACTCTTTTGTTGATTGGTCACAGGTAATCGTGCGTCAATAAAAATTACAATAACCCTGCAATGCATCGGAAATATAATCGATGATAAAGCAACAAATGTAGCAATTATCGCTTGTGGCAAATCAGAATTGCCATGAGGAATTTGACCTTGAATCGCTAAACGAATTGGTCACTGAAAGATCTACACGCACGTCGAACACAACGTAGATCTATACCACCAATAAATGCTTGATAGAATTGATTATGACACAGAGGTACTAAATTCAATGCTATTGGATGTGACTTAAAAGGCTTTATATTTTAACGTTAACAAAACTAACTACCTAGGTATCAATTCTCATTTTCATCAAGTTTCAATCAATTTTTGTCATATTTTTAGCCGACTTCAAAAAAGGATGAGGTGTTCAATTTGACTGTATTTTTTTGTTTGTTACTTCAGAACTCTCGTCTGGGTGAACCGATTTTGATTATTCTTTTTTAATTGCAAGCTAGTGCGTGTCATGTGGTCCCACTTAAATTTGAGCGAGATCTGACGAGTATTTTTTGAGTTATCCCTAATTTTGAAGTCGGTTATTTTTTGTCAAGAATTATCGAATCAAACCTTGCTTCTTTCTACATAAAATTATAGCGACATCAAATTCACAGAGTGGAGAGATTTCTATATAACAGCAGACTTATATAAAACTAGTGCTCTCTCCGCGGCTTTTCCCGCGTTTTCCGGGACAATAAGTACCCCTAATGTTATTCCATATCACGGTCTACCTGTGCGCTAAATTTCATAAAAATCCGTTGAGTAAGTAGTTTTTGCGTGAAAGAGTAAAAGACATCCATACATACTCATTGGATAGTAGAAATCATTTGTGTATGTGGCTTTTATATTTTCAATTTAATTCTAATTAAACACGTTAATTCAAATAACTATAACAGTAATATCATGAAGTGAACAGGAATAATTGCAATTGCAATATTCATTCAACCGGAAGACACAGATCATCGATATGTTACATTTAGTTCAAATATGGGATACTAGATGGCATTGTAAGTTTCATTTGATGTATGATATTAAAATCAATTTCAACAAATTCATATTTAAAACAAAAATATAGACATCAATTTTGGTCGCTAATTATTATTAATACAAAAGTCTAGTCTTTTTGAAATTGGAAATTGGCTAGGATAACAAGTTTTAGGTTAACATGTTTTAGATGTTTGTATATTTTCTTATTTTTAACCCCCGACGAAAAAACAGGGGTGTTTTAAGTTTGATATGTATGTGTATCTGCGGATATCTGCCACAGCATGAACCAATTTTGATGTAGTTTATTTTGTTTGAAAGCTGACTTTAATCGAGAGTGTTCTTGGCTATGTTTAATGTAAATAAAACTGTCCGGGGGGTTTTTTTAATTTAATTTTAAGATTTTTTGAAACAATGGCGTACTTAGTTGAATATTCGAAAAATGTTTGAAAAATGCAAGGAAAAATCTTACCTTGAAAAAAAATTCGTCTAGTAATTTGGATGATGATAGAACTTGAAGGATGAATTAATATATTTTGTTGATTTGTGGAGCGTGTTACATTTTTGCGTCGTAAAACTGCCTTAACTTTTGAAGAGTAGACGACAAGTATGAAAAATATGAAAAAATGTGCCAAGTTCACGTCACTTTTCGGATTTTTCATGTTTTGTTATTTGATTAAAGGTTGATCATGTTTATCAAACAGTAGCCAAACTTACTGAAAAATTTTAACTGTAATTACAAAATTTGTTGAAATTGAATATATCTTAGAAGAAAAGTTTTTTATTATATATACGAGCATTAAATAAATTGTACATCCATCACACACTTATGATCCATTTTGTAAGTTTGTTTACGTTCATTTATTGACCAATTTATTTGTTCTTTATCTTACACATTTGTTTTCTTTACCTCATAATTCTGGAATGTACGTAATTTTGTCTCTGAAATCAAAACAGACAAAAAAGTTTTGAGATAGAAAAAATGCATTAAAATGAATAAAATAGGTAACCAAAAACTCTGAGTGAACTGTAGTAGGTACACTGTGGTCATTGTATGCACCAATTGTCCTCCCCCTCATTGTTACAAATTAGACCCACTTTACCACAGAGTATACAGCAATCCAGATTCCCGACGGATTTGCCCGCGTGCGTGCGTTTGCATCGTTAATTTTTGTTTTTTTTTGTTAGTTTTTTTTTAATTCTGCCAGTTTTGGTATCGATATTCAAAATGAGTGCTTTGAGGCACGCTCGTGCTTTTGACGCTTTTTGGTAAGTTTTTTTTTAATTTCAGGCTAAAGTGCATTTACTATTTTAAAATTTATTTCATTGTCAAAAATATTTTTAAATAAAAAATATTTGTGCCATACGAAATTATAAGTTAGTCAAATTGCATATACTTTTGTCGTTTCTATTACTTAGAAGAATTGTGAAGTAGTTTTAATAAAACATGGATTTAAAAAAAAAATATTGGTAAAATTTTGGACAGTATCTATTTTTCTTTAATGCTACAAAAATGCATAGAAAATAAAAAGCTAGCTATTTTAAATAAATATTGATGATTTTAACTTTGAAAGCATCTTGCATACTCCGGTTCAAACCTGACCCGATGCCAATAAATCCTACTTGAAGGAACTTACAGTATCCCCAGTTTAATACCTTCCTTATTACTGGGGATTACAGCATATTTTTATATAACAGCTTCGTGTGATCTACCACCGATGTATTTAACACTCGCTGCACTGAATACTCAAGTTTATTGTGCACATTTTTGAGGTCATTTTTCAATAGCAAGAATGGAATGACCAAGTGGTACTCAGTGGTTGAATGCAATTTAAGTCTTATTGTTAAATGTTAGAGGTCGTTTTTGAATAGGGTACATTTAAATTGGTTTGTTTGTTCGTTAATTGCAAAACGAGTCTCTTCCCTTGATGTGCCTTAGATTTTCATAAAGATAACCTCATTCGCGCTGAAACTGGAGAAGCTTATACAGCTGAAAACTTCAGTTTAAATGCAGAAGAAGACTGAAGATTGAGGTTGGCGTGAGGCTGAAATCCCACAAATCTTTGCAGTAATGGGAAAAATTACTGAAATTGAAATTGTAGCATAGCTTATTGTTGAGATGTCTAAGAACAGAGGAGAGGATGCCAAAGTAATTAAAAAAGTCCATATACAGCTAATAAAGATGGTCTTTAGAAACCTATTCGCCGCAAAACATCATTTTTTAATAAATGCACTAACACACCTGAACTAGAATTTCCTGAATTGAGATGAATAGAGAGACGCAATTATGACATCACAAATACTCAAGAATATTTCTCGTGTCTCGTAAATATCTGCGATGTAATCCTTTCTTCAATAGGGTCACTGTTAACTAATAGTATTGAATGTTGCGTAATGGTTGCTTAGAAGAGGATGAAGTAATGAAGTAGATGAATCTTCTGCCTTGACCTTTAATCTTCCCCATAATCCTACATCAATCGCTTATGTTTTTGAAATTTCTTCTAGTGTCTCCTATTGCACTAATTAAAAGAATAAAAATAATCAAACGAATCGTTTCTTCTTTACAGACCACCGCCTATCATCCTACGATCACGTGCCAGCATCCTGATAGAACGAGACGGAGCTAGATCGAACTGGTTCACCGTTAGAGCGAGGCAACCTGCAAGTGTCTGCACCGTCATCGTCATTAATGGAAGGAACTGTCGTCGTTATTTCTAGCAGTGTAATGACTATATTCGCTTCGACACTCCATCTTGTTGACTGACTGCGGCCATTTTGTTTGGTGGTACTGCGACCATTAATGGTGAGTTCTAATAAGTTGTTGACATGCTTTCTCGTGAAGAGGGAAGAACGGTGGATCATGGACTGATTACATAGCAATTATGATTTTATGTTGAGGATACGGTTACATGCTTTATCCAAGGACCTTGGCTTTATCCGAGGACCTTGGCTTTATCAGGTTAAAAAGAGGATGACCCTTCTAGGATATTATAGCCAAAACACATTTGGCTACGAGCTTTACTAAAATTCCATAAAATGTAATGAACAGGAAATAATTTGAAGTTTTCATTTAACCTTTCTTCATACATTAAGAACGTAAATTCGATTAACTCTGAAGTTCTGTCCTTTACCAGCATAAGAAGCAGCAGCTCTTGCTTGAGTCATCCGCCAAGGGACTCCTCGTGTTTCGGCTGGGGGCTTGTAAGCCAGTTCAATATTTCTTCTTTTCTCTTTCTTCGCCGGAAAGGTGAAGCCTTTGGTTTTGCTGAAGTCTACGAGCGATGATTGCCACTTACCATCAGGCGGATAGTCGACTCGTTTGTCAGCTATTTCCATGAAAAAAAGTAAAAGTATCATATAATTTTAATGACCCATCTACCACTATAACTTAGGCAGGAGTTTTTGAGTCTCTAGGGTTTTTATTCTGGCGTAATTTTGGGGAAAGTGTCCCCTGGAGCAAGAATGTCTTTTCGTTGTTCAATAATAAACCCCTTGATTTCTGTTCTACTTTATCCGATACAGTCAGTCATCGTCTCGCTAGTAAAGTTACTATATTTGGAGCGATAACCGAGAAAAAAAAATACCATGTAAGTATAGACACCAGAAAAAGTTAATTCAGCAGGCCCAGGAAAGATTAGGCATCGAAAGAAAGATACTTTGAATAAAGCACTTTTTAAACCCTAACTGAAAAGATGTCCGAAGTAGCTGGGGGCATCTAATGTATAAAAAATTCGCGATCAACTATGTAGTTCTGCGAAACACATTTTAATTGTTGCCAATAAATTTCAATTAAAAAACAAGACAAGCGTCTCATTAGATCTTATTGTCTTTAATTGGCAGTATATAGAGACTTCCATTTTTAAGGTCTCCTAAATTGTGTCGCTAAGTTTTTGATTATGATTACGGCTTCAATGTTCGTTGATCCAGATCAAGGATATTTTTATTTTTATCATCATCCTTGGTGATCAGAAAGCTATCGTTTTGACTCATACAAATTCGGAAATTGTATTTGCTCAAGATTTTTTTAGTCAAATTATGTATTCTTATATTTGTAATCTTAAGAGTTATGTTACCGTGGAATCATTTAAAAATTTTCCCTTCTACCACCACGTGTAAAATCATTCTTTGATCCTGATTATTATAATCACTTACTAACTGAGTTGTATTCTTGTACGTCTAATTCATATTCATGTCAATGAGGCAGGAGCACCCAGCAACGAAAAGTCTTGTCAGGTTCAGAATTTCTTAGCATTTCCATTTCTATGGAAAGATTAAAACATGAGTGACCATATCTAGTGGAAACTCTTCAGAACAATAAGCAGATTTGCCTTATAAGATTTTTGCGTCATAAAATTCTCCTGATGACATCTTCGTTGTGGAGTGCAAAAATATCCTCGTCGCATCCGGCCATGTAGCTAAGAATTGACGTACGGAACCTCGCCCTTACGGAGAGGTACCCAAGAAAAGCGCCGTATCTTGACGAGCGTGTGACCCTGCCAGCCAAGTGGTCCAATTCCCGATGAGCGCAGACCATGCACGCTCGCCATTGGTCAGGGAATTAGTGACAATATTACGTACTTATTCATTTGACCGTCGCTCTGCCATCAATTTAGCGATACAACGAGGTCTATTCGCTCGACTTCTCCGTACATCTTGTGCTTGTAAAGTACACCTTAATAGTGCGGAAGTCTGCGTCAAGATAAGCGGTGCAGGATTGTCCAAACTGCGATTATTAATTTTCAAAATGGTGGATTGAATCATGTATCTGCGGGACGACGATGGACGCATCATGGCACTCTTGATGTGGAAATTCGCCAATATGGCCGCAGTGTATTGACTCGTGCGCAAATTGGACTTTTCTTAAGTGTTATCGTGGTGCATGGGACTCAATAAAGGTGAGAATGGCTGTTGGTTTCCACATTTACGGATTTTACGCCGGTATGAGATTTAAGGTTATTTTTGAGCCTGGTTTGGTAATGTGACTGCTTTTAGTGTTTGGACTTGATTTAACTTTATCATCGTCTTTACTTGACATTGCTTCCTTTGCTTTCAAATTATAATTTAGATATTTAACTACAAGGACTAGTGATTCTGAATAGACATTTTCTTTCATTATTATTATTTCTCTATGCAAGAAAATTCTGCTAGTATTGTCAGTACTAAATTATATTTAGTGTTATCTTCTCTTTTGTGTCTCTTGTCCTATAACCAACTTGTACCCCTTTAAGTTTTTTTTCAAGTTCTTAAACTTTCATAGTCATTAAATTTATGCTGAACAATTAATTATATTTCAAATAATTTTAATTTGAAACCTGAATATAAATAGGCTCATTTAGATTATTGTATAGTATGTTTAAAAGTTTATTTAATTAAAAAAAATCAAATTTCGAAAGAGATTATATTGTTCCTCGTAAACGGGGACTGAAGAAGATATTATTTAAAATATAGTCGTTTCGTTGAAGATTAAATTCAAAATTGATCTTAACTCCTTATTCTTTTTTTAACCGACTTCAAACAAATTTCAAATTTGTTTGCTTCTTCTTTATGCTTTACTGGCTGCGGGAACCCTAAACTTTTCCGGGATATTTGTTGGTAAATATTATACGTATAGAATGGAGAGTTCTGTTGTCGGGACAGAGATCCCGAGATCTTGGCTTGTACGACACAAGTGGACTTGTATTGTTCTGACGGCCGGCACGCCACTGTCTCGTCCGCACTTGGCTTCGATACTACTTTTTATCGACATCATACATTTTTTTCATGTAAAAATGGACAAACGAACAGACAAGCCACCAAATGGTAAATGGTCACCGTTGCCCATGGACATAACACCAAAGGCATCAACGCATTGCCGGCAAATTAAAAATTCAAGTTGTGGAATATTTAGCGTAGAATTTGGAATGATTTTGTGTTTTGAGAGATTCGTGAGTACCATTCATATTTTATTTAGGTGACGTATGCCTTATCACACGCGAAGATTTGCTGATCTGGACATAAATATGTCACGTTAGTCTCTGGCGACCTACATGCCCAAAACTAATCTATATTCTATGCCTTTTATTGTAGTGGGCAAAGAATAAATCGTAAACAATAGGGACTGGCAATGGAGAAAGAGTTTTTACTCCTTTATCTATACTAATATTATAAAGAGGATAGATTTGATTGTTTGTTTGCATTGAATAGGCTCCGAAACTACTGAACCGATTTGAAAAATTCTTTCACTGTTGGGAAGCTACACTATCCCCGGGTGACATAGGCTATATTATAGTACCAGAAAATTAGGGATCCTTAATAAAACTCCAATAATGTAACTCAAGGTGTAAAAAATAAAGAAAATCGAAGCAAAACGAGGGCGGTTACTCGTGTAATATAGTTTGGTACGATTAAACTACTACTTACTAACTTTACTACGTAAAGTAGAAGCTTACGCTCGTTAATAGCTGGCAACTAATAAAAAAACCATCCAAGAGTTCGTGTCAGGCCACGCGCAACGTATGTTTTATTTATTTACCAATGTATACCCGGCGTTCGCTATTACGCAAAATTTTATTGTATGGAAAATGTCTAGAATTGAAAATGTGCCTAATGCATTACTTTAGTGGTTTCAAACCATCTAGGCACTATTGCATTTTAAATGAAAGATTTATTTACTACTTTTTTTATGCTTTAAGCATTTGTACATCATAAAAAATAGGCATAAAAAGCACAAGGTAAGAATATCAAACAATGGGCGACCTTATCGCTTTGAAGCAATTTCTTCCAGGCAACCCAAAGTACATAGAAATCAACAAAAAGAAAATGAGTACAGGCATACTTACATGAAGAAAAGGTGATAAAAAATTATATTATTTTAAAAAAGGGTTCTGCAGTTTTAAATTGATCGATTATTTCGGACGGACATGATGAAACGAAGTAAGGTTTTCGTTTTGATCATGAAACCCTAAAAAGTAAGGAAAATCGGTTGACTAGCAAGGAAGAAAATAATAACTATTATAGTTTCTCAAAGCCCAGGTACATTAATGTAGATTCCGATCCTAATTCTCTTTGTATTGTCCATAGCAGACCTTGCACCTTGCGTCGCTTTATCATCCGCATCGTCTTGTTTCATCCGCCATAATTTGCGTCAAGTGCTCCTTAGTAGATGTTTAATTTTAGAGTTCACAATTTGGTCAATTTAGAACAATTTTTTCTCGCCAACGTAAAAATTAGTCTTGCTATGAATCATTTGGTCCAAATTGAAGGCTAGCGAACTCCTGATCTCTTTAACGGATCTTCCATAAAGCCATTACTTTGCGTTACAATGTTTTATCATCTGCATTACGCAAAAAGGATATTTTGAAGCCAATTGAAACTCTTTTCATCCAATTTGCTACGATGATTGTCAAAAGCTCTTTGATGATCTTGTACAGAAGCGGGCATTGAAGCGCCCTTGTCGAACTCTGGCATTTGTGCAAATGGCTTGAATCGGACTCGAAAGCCTTTGCGAAATGTACAAAATCTTGTTTAAATCACGGAACTTTTCTATTACTTAGC
Source organism: Thymelicus lineola (assembly GCA_963932265.1). NCBI lineage: Eukaryota > Metazoa > Arthropoda > Insecta > Lepidoptera > Hesperiidae > Thymelicus > Thymelicus lineola. Next base: position 883,485 of record OZ010709.1, on the reverse strand, counting down.
GGACTGCAAAAATTTTCTCTCTGATATCTTTGGTTTTAAAGTCTGCTCCAGTGCTATTTATTTATTATCCCCCATTTAGCCCAGGAAATAAATTTTCTTCTATCCTTTCATAGTTCTCCCCCTATCTGTAAGAGGGACCTCTACAAGTTTGATGCTTCTATGTCCACTGGTTCAACTTGTGCATTATCTATCAGTCACCGTGTGTGTTTTATTGAGTAGTAGTTTGTATAAAAGGTTTTAGTAAAGTCTCTGACGCTTCTAGTTCCTCTGTTAAATCTTTGCCTGCACTGTATCATGTTACACGGTGGAGTCATATTTTCAACAACTTAATCGTTCCATCCACAATTTGCCTCATTGTTTATTCGTGCGGCTATGTTTAAGGTATGGTTTTTAAATTTTAAATGTGGAAAACATTTTCTTTTTTTTTTGTTTCTTTTTTTATTCTTAAGTAACTGTGTTAAATAAATTATCGAAAATGTTATTAATTGTAGTGTATTTTTAAATCGTTCCATGAAGTGAATTAAAAGTGTGAATAATTTATAGATTAGTTAAGTGTTAGATTAGTTCACCTATTAATAATGATTATATGGAAGCGCTCAGAGTCTGATAGCTTGTGACGATCCTAAGATTGACCGAGTGAAGCAACAGCGGGCGCCTTCGGTAGTTGGATGGGTGACCGCTAATGTCAAAAAATTCTTGAGTGCTTCAATGTAAAGCCTTAGGTCTAAGTTATCCTAGTCGTTTAACCATGCATGGGGCCTTCGGGACATGAAAACTACCGATACCTGGCTTGGGCTCTAACCCTCCACCTATCCGCACTGGAGCAGCTTGGTAGAGGATGCTCTTAGCCTCCTCAAGAGGAGACTCCCGTGCTCAGTAGTGGACTATTCACGAGTTGACCCCAATATTGTCTCTGTAACATATTAGAAATCAAATGTTACACTAGAATTTTTACTTAAAATTATGTAGCTACCTTTGTCTTTCTAGAATCAATCATGAAATGTTTTTGGGGATATTTTTGGATGATGGCGACCAGTTACCATATGATGTCCAGTTTCCTCGTTAGTTGTCTAAACTTATACCTCAAAGCGCCATTTCCTTTGTTTCCAGGAGCCGTAGTATCACCGCCTCAGCCACGCGAGAGGCAACACGAGACGACACCTTCGAGACCAGTAGCCCCACAGTGCCCCATGGAGGCCATTCTCACCCGCCAACAGACGTACTTGATCGGCAACCGCTTCACCAAGAAAATAATCCCGGGCACCTTCCCCCACATACAGTATCACCTCTGTCGCTCGAACACAAACATGCTCCTGAAAATAGAGAACGAACTTTTGCAGAGTCATCGTCAGAGAGAGACGACAGGCATCAAGAAACTATACAACTCGTTCTTTGTCCTCTTCTAACCTGGGCGCGGGCGCACGGTCTCATCTATCATCCACTCATTTATCATTCAGTGACTATTTAGTGTAGTGTCGGGCTATGGCCCGGGTGTGATGGAATTGTACCAGGGTAGCAGGGACTTTGAGGAGTTTAGCATGCATGACGGCCGCAAGGAGGACTTCACTTGGGAGTCGAGCGTGAGATTGACGTTGGTCGGCAACGAGGAACTCGGGATGTACTTGGAGGAGCGCGGCGGTGAGGGGAGGAAGAGGAAGTGGCATCAGGACGGGAAGATGATGCGCCGGGATGATGATGAGAAGGAACAGCGGAAGATGCCGCCGAAGAAGATTATGGGTGAGTTCTGTTTTTTATCTAATTAGTCGTCAAACGAACTGAGGACATACTATATGGTAAGTCACCGTCGCTTAGAGACATCAGCGACACCAATAGATCAACGATGCGTTGACGAAGAAGAGAGAGAGAGAAAGAAAGTGCTCCCATCCGGAACATGACGATTCGTTTGGCGGCTGATTCAAGCAAGACGGTATTGTATAGTATATGTACTAATATCCGTATAAGTGGACATTGATTCATCATCATAAGCACAACCCATAACTATTCTGCTATTGGCCACGGGTTTCCTCTCACAATGCGAGTGATACAGGTCACAGTAAACGCAGCCCAAGAGAGTAGATCGTCGATATGATAGATTACTCCCGATATATACTAAAATAATTAAATAGGCATGTTGACTAATTTTAGGATTCAATTTTATTTTGTAGATAAAACTTCAATATTCACGAAAAATTAAAAAAAAAAATAATCTTCAATTTAAAAACAAAAATTGATAAATAAAAATCGTTATCATATTTCCCACCAAAAACGTCACGTGACGTCAATATCCGATATTCAATACTATAGAATCTGTCTGTTGGATATCCATATAAAATAGGAACAATGACGTCATATTCTCAAAATGGCGTTTGAGGTCACGTAACAGAGAGTAATATTTTTAACATTTTAAATTAATGATATTTAATTTATTGTGATTCATTTCGATAAAATAATCATATTTTAGACCTTTAAATGTTACCACTAATACTTTAGACATAAATTTATATTAATTTATAATTAGTGTCACCATCCCTATTACCTTAAATAATTAAGTTCTGTACACTCCATCTAGCGGTGACGCGTGGTACTAAATTCGTTCCCAAAAAACAAACAATAAATCAGACAACAGTATCGAAAATCTTCATTTTAAGAATGTTTGATCTATTTATGTTACAAATATTTATTTATTTATTTATTTAATCTTTATTATACCTAATACAGTTGGTATAAAAGGCGAGCTTAATGCTAAGAGCATTCTCTACCAGCCAACCTTTGGGCAAAGCAGATAACAACAAATATCTAATGTGACAGTTCATACTCTATTTTATGACGATGTTGTCAAAGATTACGTGAGGTAGTAGGTATCACAGTACTGAAAGTACGTATTGCACAGCTATTGGCGGCTATAGTATGTCGGATAAACACAAAAATAAAATAGGGCAATACTCTTATCTGTATGAGTGTAAAGTGGGGCATAATATGACATAATGTTAGGTACATGACATGTTCAGTAGTTATTTGTGTTATCTGACATATTTTGCCCCGATTCACCCTACTTCTGATAAAAATGTTGCCCTATCTGATTTTTGATGTTTATTAAAATTTAACATGTCTTCACATTTATCCGACGCACTATAAGTAGTGGTAGAGTAGTTTGAACGTCTGTCTTACAGAATATTCAGGTGTAAAACCTTGCATAGCTTGCAAGTCTCATTGTGTAATTGTAACTTTTTTACAGCCACACACAAACAGAAGTCGAATTTCATATTATTTTTTGTGCATTGAATAAATATTCAACTGTACTTTAACAAAATGTAATGTACTTTAACAAATTTTTTAAAGTTTAGATTTACTTAATCGTGGATTTCAGAATTTTATCGAAAAATACAGTTTACTTTTTATGACTCACAGCGACACTAATCATATTTCCTTTCCATTAAGTAGGTCTGTGCTATTTAAGTAAATTAGAGGATATTTTTTCCCGTAGCGAAGAGAGGTTTTGCTGGTTATTATAAATATTAAAATAAATAAATAAAGCGAATACCTCACAGTGGTAAACATACCATTAGGCACAATCTGAATTACACAGTAGCTGTATTTTCAATACTTAATCTATAATGATACAGAGTGATAATGAGAAGACAAATTATAAACTTTCATACAAAACTAGTAACAAGCGCTCTTCACCGGAAAGGAGACGTGCGACTTTGCCGCGATTTTAAAAAAACAAACAAAAATTATTTAATCTGTGACGTCGTTCGTTTCTAGGTCATTTGTAGTCTGTGTTTCTTGTGATTGAAGTTATTTATCTATGAATGTCTGTGATGCAATGTTTTTTTTTCTTTTTTCGTTTGTTTACAGCCAGTGTTTTCAGTTTTGGAGATAACAAATGGTTTTTTCGGCGATTGTGATGTGCAGATAAGATAATTTAAGATTGAATGTAGAATCTTAATAATGAATATCACTCGAATTACTTGGCCTTCCGCATCTAATTTAAATTATTTTGGTTAAACCCTTTTTTACTCGTTTGCAGTATGTAATTATTATTTATTTATTTATGCAATTAATTGTTTATTATAAAATTCATGATTCTTTATTCATGTAGGTATCACACTTTTTAATTACATACATACACTTTTTTAATTGACGTGAAAAGTGAAGTCACAAAGGAGAAAAAATGACGGAAGAAACAGCTTTAGTTTTTGTTTTTAGCCTTATAAATTTTGGTATAGCTTTAAACAATTGATAGGTATTAGAAATAAATCCAGGCATCTTCGTGAAAACAATGGTTTTATCAAATATTAAATTCGTTATTTTTAGGTTATTAAAATAATAATACATTTGTGGGACACCTAGACCTCGTTGATACGTATAACTTGTATTTATTTTATTACAGAACAACAATAAACTTCATTAATCAAATTGTTTACCAGTGTTCTTCATAATAAAAAACCGGGCAAGTGTGTGTCAGGCCACGCGCAATGTAGGATTCCGAAGTAGTAAGATTATCTACTAATACCAAATATTTCGCAAACGGACCCCTAAATCCAAAAATGGTCTTAGAAGACCTATGATATTTTCGAAAGATCTTTTCAAAGATACCCCACACTAAGGGTACGCGACGAAATAAATTTATCCTCACGCATTGAAGTATTATTACTAGCGTATAGAACCGACACCGCGAACACCATGTATGTCCCAATGCATTGGCGCCAATAGGTTTCAATCTTCAATGGATTCGTTCCATTTTGAAAGCAGAACGGGGGCTCAATTTTGAAAATCGAACCTCCCGGCGGGACACACATTTTGTTCGAGATGTCTGTTCTATGACATTATACTTCAATGTCCTCACGTTACCTGTTTGTTTGATTTTTTCAGGTACATGGGAGGTACCTGAAAAAAAAAAATATTTCAATATTTTATTGTACGAGTTTGGAGTTTTAATATTTTTTATAACATGCCAAATAACAGCTTTCTAGCATTAAGGGTCTCGGCGGATTGCTTCGGACAGACGAATGGACGGACATGATGAAACTATAAGGGTTCCGATTTTACTTCGTAACCCTAAAAATGTACAAATCATTAACTAACCGATAGTAGACGCGTTAAATTAACATAATATCCAAATGCTACAAAACCTAAACGATAACAATCACAATCGAAATAGTACAAAAAATATAGATAAGTACGTGATAATTCAGTCTGTGACATCATTGGTTGGTACTAGACTGATTATATCTGTAAACATGTATTGTACGAATGATTAATTAAAAATCCGTTAAAAAATACTTAAGGGCTATGCATCCATAGATCACATAGATTAAAAAAAATCGAAGGTGATTTGAAATCATTTTAACTTATTTATTAGCAAAATGGTTAAGCAATGCTTAATTAAATACACGGTTTGACTATTTATTAAATGCTCTGTGGGTTTTGATTGACACTGTCAAACTAAAGAAAAATAAAACATAAACGCGTGTACTTATGTACGCGCGTGAGCAGTTATACTTCTTTGGCATGAAAAAAAACAATAAAAAAAAACAATTAAAAAAAAAATATTCTAAAAACCATTAAAAAAAATATATTCAAAATACAATTTTTCAAAAACAAATTTTCATAAAAATACAATGTAAAAAAACAATAATCCTGTGTTAGAGGTGAACCATATTCGAGGTCATTGACTTTCCTATCCAAAGATTGATGGCATTATATTAATTCTATTATGACTGGGACAGTACCCCGAGGGTACTTCGTCGTCTGCGCATGCGCAGGCCATACGCATTAAAACACTATCACTTAACGCGGATAACATACATTAACCTCGCGCGTGTCTTGATAACGACAGTAAGAATAACTGAGATGGTACCTAACTGCTTACTAGCAGTAGCAAGTAGCAACAATCTGCGACTGGTCATTTTAACCGACTTCAAAAAAGGAGGAGGTTCTCAATTCGACCGTTTTTTTATGTGTACCAATGTAGGTGTCATGTGGTCTCATTTAAATTTGAGCGAGATCTAACGAGTAGTTTTTGAGTCTTCCCTAATTTTGAAATCGGTTATCTTTTTGTCAAGAGTTATTGAACGGTTTTATTTATCTTAACCTGTTTATGTGGGTCAAATCACACAAGATTATTTGGACCTACTTCCTCAATTCCCAATGAGTTAAAATTTTACACATTGCTTGAGTATTTATTTATTATTACAGGAAACTTACGGCTAAATACAAAAAAAAACATAAACGTGTATAAATGTACGCGCGTGAAAAGTTATACTTCTTTGGCATGAAAAAAAATTCAAAAAACAATATTAAAAAAACATCGTTCAAAATACAATATTCAAAAACAGCAATATTAAAAATAAAAATTAATTAATATTTTGAAATAATTTAATTTACGAATCTCTATAGCTAAACTATATGTGTTAAGTGCCATCTGTGATTAATTTTGTATCTACATACTTGTAAAAACACTAATCTATGTTCTATTACGAGAACTATTACGATACTATGCCACCTAGAACTAACTTCACAATGTAGAATTTAGCTAACTTCACGATGTAGAATTTAGGTGTCGGTGTGCGCATCGTAAAAATTCACTCTCATCATTTTTCTCCATCGCGCCAAAAGAAGTGTAACTTAAAAAAAATTATGAGTAACCTGAAGGCAAATTACAAGTTTCCACAAATAGTTTTAAAAGAAATAGCATAGATAGTGATACAGACTTAAAAATAATACAAGATGGAAATATAATATTTACTTATAATATCTGATTGTTCTCGAAGAACAGAGCGGCCATAGGCTGTTTTAGGCGATGACTTGAAGTGTTGACTAGATCGACATCTAATATTTTTTTTTTTTACATGAAATAAGTTAATGCTTGACAACGATCCCACCTGATGGTAAGTGGCATATTGTAATATATTGGTGGTCTCATTGAGAAACATGCTTGCTCGCAACAAATAACGATTGTAATCATAGAAAACGGAGTATAGGACGCCCCCCGACCAGGTGGACCGACGACCTGAAGAAGACAGCGGGCATCCGCTGGATTCAGAATGCTCAGGACCGGTCAGAGTGGCGCAAGTTAGGGGAGGCCTACGTCCAGCAGTGGACCTCCAAGGGCTGATAGATGGGTGGATGGAATCATAGTTAGTTTTGCTTCTCGGTATTAACACTATATAAGCATGAATCGAATTGAATTGAATTGAAAAATACTTTATTGCACTCAACGAAATACCTATGTATGGTACAAAAGGTGGGCTTGCTAACACAGCATTTTATTCCCATGCCTGACCTGATACTGCACTCAAGTTTGGTTCCAGGAAAGGGAACTTCTTAACGGCTAATAGCTCAGTTACAGTTGTAGAATGGAAGTCCAATATACAGCAATACTTAGCTATTTTTACTTCATAGTTTTATACTCTTATGCATGGAGTATAGAAGGAGAACTGACTCATATGGGGGAAAGTTGAAGAGTGTACATCTATAAGCAGAAAATTGGCGCTAGCATACGCAAAGCGCATCGTATGAAAGTAGCATTATTAGTTATTGATGCATTAAAGTTAGACATTGAAAATCCTGTGTATCAAACTTCAACTGTTTATGTAGTCCAAATTTAACGCAGTTATTCAGACAGAATCCTTTCTCCTTTACGTTTATCCTCCATGCTCTCGAGTCAATACTACAAGTTACTTGGACTCTAGTGTTTTAGCCGATGTTTGTTTAATATCAAGCAGTTGCGTAAATACTTAACGCTGTATAGTTCACTATCTCGTCGACTACCAAAACAATGCATAGTAAATCGGACAACGAAATAGTATGTATCTTTGTTTCAAGTTTTCAACTGATGTTGTGTATTTTTTCGTTTTAAAATGTTTAGAAAATTAAAAGAACTGTAGACAACTGTACGACAGTTGTTTAATGATAATGATAATGATAATTTATTTGCGAAAATGTGGTTACAAAATGGTGTTAGTTGTTGAATATCGCTCACATTTGCCAGACTTTAGGCATGCAAATTATTAAAATTACAGATATTATTAATTATCTACTAACAATAATTAAATAAAGGATTTTAATCTATAATTTATTGAGGAGCATGCAAGTACCTATTTACATTCAATAATAAAGTGGATTACTTATTATGTCACAATGTTTGTGTGCGTACGTGTGTATATGATCCTTGAAAATTATTTTCTAAGGAATTTAACGTTCCGATTTTAAGGAATATGCCAGTACCTTGTATTAATAAAGCAGTAAAATTACATGAGACCAAAGGAATAACAAAGTTTCTTGAGTTCTATCGAAGACTCGAAGGACCATAATTTTAAGTCACATTTAAAAAAACTCTGATTACTAAAATACCCGAGCCCATAAGTGGAGTAGCTATTATATAAAAGAACTTCAACATAAAAATAGGTGTGGCGATTACGTACAGAGGTGCTAAAACTCAACACAAATTATTAGGTTACATAAAATACGTCATAATTGTCGCGTGCTTATATCTTATGTCAATATCACGATATTATACTATACGGAAAAAGATTCGCAGTATGTCTGTTTATTCATTTGGTCATTTCAATGTATTTTGGTCCAATTCTACATTCAGAATATGACCATTGCTAGGGACAACTTTCTTCAGATTATATAAACTATTAGACGTGCATGTTATCTAGACACGCGGCAGCGTGTCAAGCCAAGTTCAAGCAAAGGAACTGGCTTGCCAGCGCCGAGTGTAATATTACACGAACCACTTGGTGCCACTTTTGACCCTTCTATAACTCAAAACCTCTTTAACGTAAACACATAAAACTACGTGTGTTTAATTATATACATAAGGACATGTAGAAGCCCAAATTTCATGAAGCTAGCTCAAACGGTTATAAAGATATGGAGGTCAAAAAGTCGTAAATTTTAGTACTGACTGACTGACATATAGTACCTAAATCTAACCTACTTCCAGATAACCTAGAAGGATGAAATTTGGAATCCAGCTTGGTAATTGTGTGTAAGCGTAGGAAAAAATCAAAAAATTAAAAAAGTCGAAAAATAAGTGGTGTCCTCATACAAAATTTGTATGGGACCGAAGCAGAGCCATCTAGTGGCAGTGAAAAGAAAAGCTTCGGTCCCATACAAATCTTAGCCAACTCGCATTTACATTGTGAGCCCGTTATGTCACGTAAAACTCACACTAAGGTCTCTATGCACGCGGGGCTCAATATGGCATACTTCAGCGCATGGAGTATTGAGGTAGAACGAGGGCCATCTCATATGAAGGGAAAGTTGAAAAAGTTTCCAGCTATTTACAAAAAATAGAGGTTCCAATTAAATAATGGCCATTTCTAAATGGCGCTAGTTTGTGACAAATAGATATATGAACATGGCTGTTGTAAACAGAGTGAAGTTTGCTGAGTTATGCCACCCTAATCAATGGTGCTAGTGTCCGCCAAATAGATATTCGAACATAGCTGTTGTAGACCGCACCGCAGCCCCACCCGTAATTTTACGCGTTTTACGGACACTTTTCGCTTTGCTGTCCCTCGCGGAAATTGGTTGTAATGTACAACACATTCAACGCAACAAACAATGCGTGTGATAGATTAATATAAATATATACGATAAATATTACTTATAAAATTAGGATTTTTACGAGAATAAGATGACTGATGTCTTATGTGTTGCAATTATTCTGAAAGGAAGTAGAATTGTTAATACTTTAACCATTGAAATATTAAGTTTCCATAGAAGCTGATATACTTTGGTACACAATTAAAACAATGCGTGGTGAGGCAGATCTACGCTGTGTGGCGGGGCGCGGAGCAGTGTGTGAATCACCTGTTTGTCATATTTACCTAGTTATTTAGTACTCGGCTAAATAGTATAAAATTAGCTATATACCGAACATAACCATAACCAAATACTCGTTCTTGTAAGCAGAATAACTTTTGAATTCAGTTAATCAGGGTAAATATATTATGAATATAATTATATATGATAATTATGGTTGCTTAAACTTATTTTTATACCAGTTTTAGGGACTCTTCAATAATCATACAAATATTCGACTCACCGTAAAAGCTAATGTTTTTTCCGATTCACTTTTCGGTTTATGGGCCCAGCACATAAAGGCAAGCAGTGATAGCCTAGTGGTTAGAACGTTGGTCTCCCGAACGCGGGGGCCCGGGTTCAAATCCTGGCACGCACCTCTTATTTTCTAATATTATGTGCGTATTACAAGTTAATTATCACTTGCTTCGGTGAAGGAAAACATCGTGAGGAAACCTGCACACCTGAGAGTTCCCCATAATGTTCTCAAAGGTGTGTGAAGTCTACCAATCCGCACTTGGCCAGCGTGGTAGACTATGGCCTGTACCCCTCACATTGTGAGAGGAGACCCCGAGCCCAGCAGTGGGACAATTATGGGTTGTTGTTTTTTCGGTTTATGGTCATCACTATTTAATTTACACCCGAAACTGGTCACCCATGAAACGTCAATTTAGTCTTTAAGATTTGTGAACAGGGTATATTTTTCTTTACAAAAATTAATGATATCCCACCAAAAACATAAATGTAAAAAAGGAGAGCCAAGTTCAATACAAAAATTATGCTTGGCTGTGGGCTTCGCCGCAAAAAGAATGGAGATCTAAATGAGTGCCAAGTTCTATGCAAAATCTAAATATGTATTTATAGGAACAAAATAACATTATGAACAAGTATTAAACTCTATTTCTTTGCTTTATTGGATACCTATAACAATTGCTGTTATTTAAAAAAGTGAGATCTTAAAGTAGATTAGATTTGACTTGGCCAGTTTTCATTACATCAGTGATTTTATAAAGTTATTCAACATTTTAATTCTGATAAAAATTGGCCAAGTCAAATCTAACCTACTTTAAGATCTCACTTTTTTAAATAACAGCAATTGTTATAGGTATCCAATAAAGCAAAGAAATAGAGTTTAATACTTGTTCATAATGTTATTTTGTTCCTATAAATACATTTATTTAGATTTTGCATAGAACTTGGCACTCATTTAGATCTCCATTCTTTTTGCGGCGAAGCCCACAGCCAAGCATAATTTTTGTATTGAACTTGGCTCTCCTTTTTTACATTTATGTTTTTGGTGGGATTGTAATTTACCCTTTTTAACTGACTTCAAAAAAAGGAGGAGCTTCTCAATTCGACTGTTTTTTATGTTTGTTACCTCAGAACTTTCCACTGGGTGAACCGATTTCGATGATTTTTTAAATCGAAAGCTGGTGGTTGTCATGTGATCCCACTTAAATTTGAGCGAGATCTGATAATGGCATCCATAAGAAAACCATATAAGTCTTAAATTTGCATTAAGTATGTGCGCGACAAATGGTCGAATATCTCAATATCACGCCAACCGATTTCGATGATTCTTTTTTATTGATATTGGAATGGATATAAGTTCTTCATTTGAAGTTGTTTTTTTGGTAAAATTTAAGATTATACGTTAACTTCCGGCACTAACATTCTCTGCGTCGTAGATGACATGGACAAGTTATATATTACACGACCTTAGAACATACATTTACCTGTCACATTATTACCCTGGCGTGGGAGGAGGAGCAAGAAGGATCAAGCCCCTTCGCCACACTCCTCATAATCATCTACGTCCAACCGTAACAAAATTTAAATAAGGTTAATTTCATTTCCTCAGCTGGTTCAAGCCCCACCAAAACAAAAATCGGTTCATTCAAAACAAAAATTAAAGATCTGCCATAAATTTTCATACTCTGGTCGGGAATCAATTCCCAGATTCAAATCCGGTCCTATTCTCTCGCGATCAGGATCATTTCACATTGGAAACGTTTTGAGCAACACGGCATTCTTCAGAGGCTACTTTAAAGCCACAGTCACTTGTTATCGTTAGATTATAATATAAATTTTAACAAAAAAAAAACCGACTTCAAATGAAGTATATCCTTTCCTATAGCAATAAAAAAGGATCATCGAAATCGGCTAGCGTGATATTGAGTTATTTGTCCATTTGTCGCGCACATACTTAATGAAAATTTAAGACTTATATTGTTTTCTCATTGATGCCATTATCGATAAAATTAGATCTCGATAAAATTTAAGTAGGACCACTCGACAAGCACCAGCTTTAAAAAGATGACTTTCAGTGCCTGGTGCCCTTACCCGCGTGACAATCAAAACTGGAACTGTGACATTTGTTCTATTACAAGCAATAAACCATGGAGAATAGAGGTAAAGGAGAAATGACTCTGTTGTGCAAAAAGTGGCGTCATGGTAGCAACAGGGTAAATTTGGACTACGTAAACAGAAAGTGTGATATGTAGGATTGTCACTGTTAGTGCGTTCCACTTGATGTTCACAACGATCACACTCACGACCGCGGTTTTTCCCGTTCCATCTTGTGCACCGTCCACTTCGACCACTTCGACCCACCTTCAGATGGGTCATTATGAACTTGGTGTGACAGAAATTAATGACGTTTTCGCCACGACCATACCAACGGCTAAAGGATTTTTAACCGACTTCAAAAAAAGGAGGAGGTTCTCAATTCGACTGTATTTTTTTATGTTTGTTACCTCATAACTTTGGACTGGGTGAACCGATTTGGATGATTCTTTTTGTAATCGAAAGCTGGTGCTTGTCGTGTGGTCCCACATAAATTTGAACGAGATCTGACAATGGCATCCATGTCAAAATCATATAAGTCTTAAATTTGCATTAAGTATGTGCGCGATAAATGGACGAATAATTCAATATCGCGCCAACCGATTTCGATGATTCTTTTTTTAATTGAAAGCTGGTGCTTGTTGCGTAGTCCCACATAAATTTGAGCGAGATCTGACTATGGTATCCATGTCAAAAGTACAATGTACTTCATTTGAAGTCGGTTAATTTTTTGTTAAAATGTTAGATTATTTTGATCGTTGTGAATATCAAGTGGAATGCACCTGTGTGACTTTAATACATCAACAACTCAACTGCTACATTCATACCCTACTCTTTGCCTACGCTAGCTAGCTATTCACTGTTTATAGCTGGACACTTTTTCAGCTTTCCCCCCACATGAGTCAGTTCTCCTTTACCTCTATCCTCCATGTAGAAAATAAAAGAATTTTATTAGCTTACATTGACAGTCGTCATTAAAGACATGTAGTCAGGTTTCGAGGCTACATGAATCATGTCCCAAATGATTGTTTGATGTCTGTTAGCTAAGCGTTTAATTACATTATTTTTCTCACTTGTTTATTCAGTTCCAGCCATTTTTGACGTAGATTGTACGTAGATGTTTGACGTAAATCTTTCTCTCTCTTCTTGGTTCACAACGCATCGGCTCCTATTAGCTAGTTAAATAAAAAATCCTCTCAATATCCTTAATTATTTGCGTACTTTAAGTAATTTAATACTTCGGTGGCCATCAGCTACCAAAGAATTCCCAATAAAAACAGATTAGTAGATTCATTGAAATTTGGGCAATGCAGATGTTTCAATGTTTGAGGAAAGGTGTATTCAAACAATCTCAGTCAACACAGACCGAGACATTGCGTCTGCGATAAGTGGAAAGTAAACTTGTGAATTGCTTTATTACTTGCTAAATACCTTTGTTTGACGAGATATGATTCTCGCTGGTAGGGTCTTTTGATTTCTGTTAAGCCTATGCCAAGCTAACATAGGTAAGCATTTACGGTTGGTTGAAAGATTGGTTCTTATGGCGGATATTGATTGAGATAAATTTTGTGCTCGGGTCTTGGAAACCTAGAGTCATTTCACCTTATCCGTCACCTTATCCGTCGATCATTAGACCACATACGATCATAACCAGAGAAAGTTAGGTAGACTGGTGGATAGGAATAACTCCTTATAACTAATTTAAAGGAACAGTGAAGGTTTCTATCTATTCTGTTTAGATTCCCACTTCATAAATTTAATAGACTAGCTGATGCCCGCAGCTTTGCATACGGAAATTGTGTATTAACTTATTCAAACTTTTATCCTGTTTTCTCGAGAAACCTTTTAATTTTCCGGGATGAAAAGTTGTCTAAAATATGATCCAGATTATCAGTAACAACTTTACCAACTTTCGTTGAAATCCGTTCAAGGGTTTTTATGTGATGCCCGGAGCAGACAAACAAACACTTTGAGTTTTATTATATAAATTTAGTAGATTACACACTGGTTTGGTACTTCTACCTCAGTATAAATATTGTTATATTCTATTACTTCTATACTTTCTTCTTCTTCTCCCTCTAATGTAAACTTTTCATGAAAATCAAAGAAGACTATCAAACATTTCTTCTGTCACTTCTATCTATATATTTCATACTACCGTCGACGGTGTCATGAAAATTATCGCCTCGTTCAAATCACGTTTTACTTAGTGCGTAAAATTGACAGTGTGGGCTCGCGAATTGATGGTCACGATCATTGAAGTAAGTACTATTACTAGCGTATAGAACAGACACCCCGAACACCATGTATGTTCCAATGCATTGGCGCCACGTGGCTTCAATCTTCAATGGATTCATGGATGCGCGGATTCGTTCCATTTTGAAAGGAGAACGGGGGCTCAATTTTGAAAATGGAACCTCCGGGGCGGGAAACACATTTTGTTCGAGATGTCTGTTCTATGACATTATAGGTACTTCAATGGCGACAATGGCGTGACCATTCGACTTACAGTCGACTTACAGCGTCACGATTCCGTTGCGTTGCGAGTTGTGAATCTCACACAGTTACGTATAAGGTGTGCCCAACCATGTTTCTTATAAGCTATCCTGCTCATAGTGGATGCTGCTTCTTTGTGTAAATAGCAACAACAAAAAAAAGTGATGCGTGTAATCTTTACGCGCGATTGAAGTAAAACTTTTTTGACGTTGGTGACACGTATTACAAAAAAAATAAACTTAATTGAAAATAAATATCATATTACAGTTGACTCATATTTTCCATATGCCATCCATTAGCCCTTGGAGGTTCACTGCTGGACATAGGCCTCCCCTAACTTACGCAACTCTGACCGGTCCTGAGCCTTCTAAATCCAGCGGATGTCCGCTGTCTTCTTCAGGTCGTCAGTCCACCTGATCGGGGGGCGTCCTATACTCCTTTTCCGAGATATGGGCGCCATTCGAGGACCGTTCTTCCCCAACGGTTATCGATCTTTCGAACTATGTGGCCAGCCCATTGCAACTTCAACCTTATTTGATGACCTATGTCGGTTAACCTTGTTCGTCTACGGATTTCATTATTTCTGACTCGATCACTTCAATATTGTAAGTGTCAATTATTGTTATTTATTTTGTGATGAATGTTATTTTTTAGTAAATGACTTGTTTGCTCAAAGAAATGTTCATGTCATCGACTGGATATAGCGTGCGAATATAATGCCTCTTCTGCGGATAGATAGTATTTTATTCGTCTGTATGATAGGGCTGCCAAAAATTGTGCTAGTTAATGATATATGTAATAATAAGAATAAAATATCATGTTATTTAATAAATCAACGAATAGTGTTACAATAAATCAGTTATTTTTATATGAGTACTCACGATATTTATTTTGTATATGTCGCAGGTATATTGTCAAAGCCGTGACATTACAATTTCACTAGTGATATTATATATAATTTAACGGCCTGGTTTTAGTGATATTGTAATATCACTGCACTACTACTGGCACGCACTTGGCCGGTTTTTTACCTATTATCTTAATATTACATGTTTCGGTCACAGTATCAGATAATGTAGTGTCAGAAATAAATCACTTTCTTTGCTTTTTGACTGGCACAACGCATCGGTAATACAGAAACGTTGACCATTAGTAAAGTTTAAAGTGAACAAAGTCACAGGTAAAAAATAGTATATTTTTTTAAATTTTTTGTCAGTCTATGTTTGTGCATTTTCTACGTTGGCAACCCTGCTAACAAGGTCGCGTATTACTCGTTGTAATTTGTCCGCAAATCCCGGCAATAATTCGTTTATTTGCAACTCGCGTACTCTCTTGTCAACAGGGCTATGTAAACTCGTCGTATCAGTAGACAAAACAAACAGAAAAATGATATGATTAAGAGAACAACAATATCTTTGCTAAACATGAAATTACGCGATAAGTCCCATATGCAAATAACGAAAGATTTAAATGAACGACGCGTATCCTAAGTTAATTTGTAGTGATTTGGTTTCTTGACAAGACACACGTTATAGGATCATAACTTGACAAATGTAAGATTTACTTTTAATTGTTTAAAAGTAATGACATGCCAATGTTCCCACAGTTTAAAATCCGTAAAGTTTTTAGTAATTACTCTGGTCTGCACAGACGAGGTACTTTTGTGAGTCTATAAAGTAACGTCCTCAGAGAACATCAAGGGACTCAATACACGCTGTGTTTGAATGTTTTTGAAAAGAATATTATTCCTTAGCTGTCTCTCCATGTCATCGATTTCAACGGAGGATTATGCGATACTTTAAATCCCACGTATGCATTAGTTGATTGATACAGTTTTACTATGATTTATTTATTTAAACTTTATTGCATTCATACACTGAATTACAATGGGCGGACTTAATGCCAAGTGGCATTTTCTACCAGTCAACCCTAGTGATGACGTAGAAAAAGACCCTCGAGAATTGTACCTCGTCTGCACAGACTAATTATTTGATTTACAAAATTACATTGAAAAAAATCAGTTTAAAATGAACTTAGACATACTCGTATTTGAATTTTTTCTAAATATTTGGGGAACAAATTCTGTTATCTTTGTTTATTTTATTATGGCAACATTAAATTTGTCCAAACAGGGTGTCCCACATGGATCGTATTTGCTTCTCGCCATGGACTTCCGGCTTTATATTCCCCAAAAGTTAGTATGACATGAATGACACACCACAAGCACACACACACACACACACACACACACACACACGCACACACAACACGCACACACACAAATACAACACTATGTTAACAGCATAACGAACTTAAAAATGTAGGTTTCGACTTACTTTACGCGTTATAAGATACATTTTTTTCAATCGAATAAAGGTTTTAGTCTTAAATATTAATTAGGCTTAGTAGTTTTTATTTATTTAAGTATTTAGGCTTATACACTCGTATTCACAACTACATTTTGAGGCCTCACAGATCACAAATACATAGGGTCACTCATGTCGACGTGTTTATAAAGTACCTGTTGTACTATTTTACAGAGAGCATATAGGTATATCATAGAAAGAAAGGTTCGATTGTTTGTAATGCCATTGTCTTTGGTCTGTGTCAATAGCTAGAGTGAAGTTTGCCACATTAAATGGACCAATCACAGGGCTGTAAATAGCATTATGTGTCGTACGAGTAAAGTCATGCTAAATATTGTTTATGGATTGGATGGTTTGTCATGACGAGCGCATTGAGAAATATGCGTTAAATTTAAACTTCTCATTCTTGTGGGAACTGCGCAATAAAAGCAAATAAAACACTATTAGAATAATGAATTTATTAAATCATAAATAAAACTTACTAAAATTTAAACTCTTCAATCAATCTAATCTTTATGATACACTCTAACCAGAATTTTTATTACATACTGCAAACGCTTGACCAATATTTTTTACGCTAAGTTTCCTCTAATATAGATCAATCTGGAAGCACAGGCTACAATGACAGATACTTTTACAGTGTTAAAAATAGTGAAATCACTAAAAATATTGAGTATTTAATGTTATCAATTTAGTGGATTCTCCTAACAATTAGTGTTTAAAGGTCGCTTCATAGTTATGTTGTGGGCAATTATTAGTTTGACAGTTATTGAAGTTAACGACGTTCGGCGGGAAAATAAAACAGCAACAAATTCCATAATACGACATCGCTCGTATTTATGACAGGAGTGTAAAGATCGTGACATATTTATCAAAGAATTAATAAAGAAAAAATTGGCTTTTACATCTTATACGAGAGAACTGGAAACGAAATTCAAAGCACAACTATTGCCATACAACGCCATCTATCGGTGACAATAGCAAACCGAAGTGATCAAGACGTAATTATGGTGGAGGATACGTCGCAGCAAACCGACAGGGTGTCTGCTGCGGCAGTGCTGCAGTTTGCTGCGAGAGAAGCAAGGGAGGGGAGGAGGTTTTCAGAGTTCGGCGCACACGCTTTCGCGAGCATCACATATAATGCTTACGGTATAAAATCTTTACTATAATATAATGTTATGAATGTGAAAGTATTTGGTTATTGAGTAATCACGCCTTATGCATTCAATATTCTCAAATTTTGCATACATAGTCTCAAGAGCTTAGAGAAGGATATTGAGTACATTTTAAGCCAAAAAAATCATAACCAAATCCGCGGGTTAATAATATAATAGTTGTATGTTTTCGATTTTTATGTGATAACTGTAGGCTTGGCTAGATGCTTGATGTTAATTTTAATATGTTATTTGTTTCATAATAATATTGTTGTAATGGTCCCTCGTTGGGCGCCAAAGTTTTAAATATGCTAAACTAGTGAAAATCTGCAGCATTGCGTTACTAAAGTTTATTGTTATTTTCAATTTATTAATGATTGAACTACGATGTTCTTGAATATTTAATAATTTTTTGGGGGCTACAGTACTAAACAGTTTCAGTACTTAAATTTAATTTGACATAATTAAGTACTTGTTCCAAGTTACGTGCATCCTGGTCACGGCGAGACTGATTGGTTATCCGGTTTTTATTAAATTGGTAAGAGTCTGCGGTGATATAAACTGACATCATATTATGTTATCTATATAGGTTTGTATGTCGGATGGTTAATGAAGCTAATAATATTACGTTGCTGGAAATTCGTGTCATAATACAGACAAGCATTCTATTTAGGTTAAGATGAACCACCTGATGGCAGTCAACGTCTTCTATGGACCAGTAACACCAAAGACATTACCGATGTCGGTCAAAACGAACGCGTGAGGTCCGCATTATTTTGCCTCTCTGACACTGTGACTGAAACACGTAAAACACTTCAAGGTCTTTTAAAAGGCACCCTCCTTTAGCTAACCAAGTGTAGCTGACTAGCTGAGTAGAAGCTACCATCATCCAAGTACCCTCAGCATCAACCTCCAACAGACATATTATGTCAGTTGCCAAACGGCTCGTGTTCCGGCTGAGGGCTTAAGAGCTAGTTCTTTCTTTGTGTCTCTTCTTTCTTGGTCACGCACCGGTGATGCCGGTGGTGTTTTTTCTCTTTGGTGTATGTCCATAGGTGACGGAGGCTGCTTATCATCAGGCGAATCGATGTCGGCTAGCTACATGAAAACATTACTTTTGATACCTCTAGTTGGGGAGATCATTGTAGCCCCTTCCACATCATTTTGTGATCCTTGAAAAACAAACTAGAAACTAGGACATACTTCTAAATCTATCTCATCTCTCTCAGCAGAGCAAGAGCAATTTGCAACATCCTCATTCGCGAAGACAATAATGACGGTGCTCCGGTTATAACCTGTTCCATTTACCGCTGGCTTGGCTGAGGGCAAAGAGTACCAGATAAACGGCCTTACTGGATCGCGGTTGCGAAATAGGACTCTCAGTTGTGTATCATATCGGATGTTGACTGGACTTTTTGACCTATGATACGGGTTTGACTATCTAATCTATTGTCGCTAAGTAGTTGGAAGGTTCTGACTAATTCCTCTGTAGGAAGTTTTTGGAGTATTTATAGATTAATGATGTAACACCTACGTAGGAATCACTTGATATGTTAAGTTTTGTGTCGTTTTATCCAAAACCAAGACATAATACCTTACCAGCATAAAATGTTACCTACGAAAGGTATAATTTGTCGCCTAGCATTACCCAAAGGGAGGCCCTATAATATTGACATTGCCCAAAGCAATAGGCCACTCGTAAAATTTGGTGATATTTACCCAACTCGGTGTGGCGTAGTATTGGATGTTTTACAAGATTATTAACTTTCATTGTTTGATAGTTTTTAACCGACTTCAAAAAAAGGAGGAGGTTCTCAATTCGACTGTATTTTTTTATGTTTGTTACCTCAGTACTTTGGACTGGGTGAACCGATTTGGATGATTCTTTTTTTCATTGAAAGCTGGTGCTTGTCGTGTCCCACATAAATTTGAGCGAGATCTGACAATGGCATCCATGTCAAAAGCATATAAGTCTTAAATTTGCATAAAGTATGTGCGCGATAAATGGGCGAATAACTAAATATCGCGCCAACCGATTTCGATGATTCTTTTTTTATTGGATGTATTTCTTTTGAAGTCGGTTATTTTTTTGTTAAAATGTTACATTATCTGGGTCAAATTCTTCAGAGCTGACATATTACTTTTGTTCCAATGACAATGCATCTTTGAGGGTGGTCTCCAGACGTGAGAACAGTTAGCAATACAAACATGTTTTATATATGCATTCAAGAACTCCTTCTAAACTCCATCATAACCTGACCACCACTTCCAGAGCTGGCTTCAGACAGGAGAACTCCTCAATAGTAAACAGCAAATTCACAATTTTTAAGCTATTGCATAGCTTTTATCGCGGGCTTTGAGCGCGGCGACCGAATCAAGAAATTTCGTAACGAAAATAAAACCTAACACTGGGGGTGTTACCAGCCTGCTGCAGCTGCCTACCATGTAGCTCGGCCGTGCGTTCGCTTATCGTGTATATAATTATATGGTACGACTGTACGAAGCTCGCACGGATCGAGAATTCCTGAATAACCTACATGTATTGTAAGATAATAAAAATATTTTAAACGATATTAGCTTCTCATTTATTCAATAAAAGAAAAAAATTGTTTTCTTATCGGTCACCACGCTCAAAAAGTGTAACTTGAATTAATATTAAAGAAAAAAAGTACTGCATAAAAAAAAATTATAAATAATTATAATTGCATAAAAGCAAAGCAACAACCCATAATTGTCCCACTGCTGGGCTCGGGGTCTCCTCTCACAATGTGAGGCGTACAGGCCATAGTCTACCACGCTGGCCAAGTGCGGATTGGTAGACTTCACACACCTTTGAGAACATTATGGAGAACTCTCAGGTGTGCAGGTTTCCTCACGATGTTTTCCTTCACCGAAGCAAGTGATAATTAACTTGTAATACGCACATAATATTTGAAAATTAGAGGTGCGTGCCAGGATTTGAACCCGGGCCCCCGCGTTCGGGAGACCAACGTTCTAACCACTAGGCTATCACTGCTATAACTTGATGATTAACTTGATAATTGCATAACTTGATAAAAAATGTTATGCAATAGCTTTACCGCGGCAGTCCCCGAGTGTCACACGTTTTAATTTTTCTACTTTTTAGTGCTTTCAGTTTGCAGTTTTCTAAGGAATTCAATCTAATAGGTCAATTAATTAAACAGTTCCAAGAATCCAAAAGGTCAGATGACTCCAAACCGGATTGTGATTGTCAAAACAAATACGTAACTGTATTGGAAGCCAATTACTATAGGTACAAGTGATATGTGGATGTCTGGAGTAAACAGTCTTTATCGTCGGTCAAGGGTTGCGTATAGCTCGAACTGGATTGGATGTTGGTGGTGTTATCAACGTTGTATAGCGCTATGTATTGTAATGACAATATGTTTCATGCTATACGAGAATGATTGAGTTTTATTCAGTACTAGGAAATCGGCCTCGCTTCGCATCGGGAAGAATAGTAAAAAAATATAATATAGCCTATGTCACCCGGGGATAGTGTAGCTTTCCAACAGAGAAAGAATTTTTCAAATCGGTTTGGTAGTTACGGAGCCTATTCAATGCAAACAAACAATCAAATCTATCCTCTTTATAATACATATTTATAATACATTAGTATTCTTTTAATTTTACGAATGTCACAGCAACGTTTGTCTATATATAAGTTCAAAATTCAAATGTAATACTTGGAATTAGGAACTATAACTACGCAATAGTTATTTATGAGTGATTTTTATTGCAGTTATTATCAACTTCCCTAATATTATAAATGTGAAATTTTTAACCGACTTCAAAAAAAGGAGGAGGTTCTCAATTCGACTGTATTTTTTTTTTATGTTTGTTACCTCAGAACTTTGGACTGGGTGAACCGATTTGGATGATTCTTTTTTTAATCGAAAGCTAGTGCTTGTCGTGGAGTCCCACATAAATTTGAGCGAGATCTGACAATGGCATCCATGTCAAAAGTACAATGTACTTCATTTGAAGTCGGTTAATTTTTTGTTAAAATGTTAGATTATGTGGGCATGGATGTATGGATGTTTGTTACTCTAACGCAAAATTACTGAAGGGATTTTCATGAAATCTAGCACATGGTAAACCATGATACCTCAAACTTTCATATTTTTTTATAAAAAATAAAATAATAAAGGATATTTTTATGTAAATAAACGACAAATGAGAAGATGAGCCGCTTGATGATGCTGTCACCATCTCCCATGGATACCAGTAACATCATAGCTACTACCGATGTCAACTAAAAAGAAAAGAGAAGTAATAAAATACTATCTCTAGAGCTAAAGGTGGGGTAGAAATAGAATCTTAAGGTGCAGGAATAGCACTAAAAAGTCACATGTTTTAAAAAAAAGTGACAGGATGAAAAAATGGATGTTCTCAAAGATCTTAACATTAAAAACTATTACTTTGTACACGTGCCTATATTACGTCATGTAATTACGAACTTAGATTATATTTTAATGTAAATAATATTAAAGTGTATGAACAAACGGATAGTTTTGTAGATAACTTGATTAATTAGATGTGTTTGTTTACTTTTATAAACAAGTAGGTAAATGTTTGTTTCTTTGAAGTGGTGTAGGAAACGCTCTGTGAGTGTTTTATTTAATTAGGATAGTATGGAAATGTTTTACATTAATATACGGAGAGAAGGCATGATTTTTTGTTATTGGTTCACTATTATTATAATAATTTACTATTAAATACAAAAAAAACTAAATGTATAGTTTGTACTACCTAATGTTAAAAAGTCAACAAATCTCTCAAACTATAGTAAATAATTAAACAATGCATTTGGAGAAGAATATAACCGCGTATAAACAAAATTGTGATATCATAACCGCCAAACAAGAAGAATGCATCAATTAGTTATGTCTTCGTTCCGCCTAAGTAAAATGCAGCGATCTTTCATAGGGCTTCGTGTAAAATCACAAAATATACATGATTTGCCAGTAGAATCTTACAAAAAACGTGTAAAAGCTCATATTATTATAGACGAGTATTTAAATGACAAAGACGCATGGAAATGACCAGCTTTGCTCCCAGTTTCGCTCAGATTATTAAAAATATTTTTGTAAAAAAAAAGATGTGCTGAGGAGTTTCTTTACGGCTTTTCTTCTCCTCCATGACAAATCACCTTTTTGAAAAGCTGGTAGATTGAAAAAATGATGACGTGCATAAGTGTATCAGTGATACCTATATGAATAAAATATTCTGACTTTGACTATTAAATTATTTTAAGTCTTTCCTATAACGAAGCTTTATAAAATCTTATCTGTCCTATCTTCGTCGTAGATTTTCGAGGTCGCATTGGGGGTCTTACGGTTACTCAAGGAACGACAGCTAGGTAAATTTGCGTATATGGAAAGTGCATTTTTAAGAAAGGATTTTTCATGGAACTCCTTAATAAATAGCAGCATAGTTATGGAAGCAAATGTAATAGATTTATTTCACCACGCAATTTCCACACTGACAAGGCCGATAACGACAGGTTATTTTTTTTATTACAGCCACACTCGGTGACATGGGGGGCAGCGGCACCAGCTCGTCATCGTCGCACATGTCGCCGGGGTGGCCGGGTGAACGACTTGGACTTGGATTTGTCTGGAGAATTGGCTATGAAGTAAGTATTTTTTTGTTTGACTAAGAAGTAATCCTCCAATTATGTCTGACCCCGTTTGAAAAATATACTCTCCAACGACGGTCAAATATTTTGAGCAGCATTATCACAGTAACTTCTTCAACCAAATCATACCTTTAAATAGTACTGCATCAGTTGACAAGTTATATCTTCGGTCCCACAGCGAAGCCCTGTTAGCGCTTCCGTCGCTGCCGGTGTTCAAGCAGGAGGCGCCTTCG
The DNA here is from genome assembly GCA_963932265.1 of Thymelicus lineola. Classification (NCBI taxonomy): domain Eukaryota; kingdom Metazoa; phylum Arthropoda; class Insecta; order Lepidoptera; family Hesperiidae; genus Thymelicus; species Thymelicus lineola. Next base: position 859,409 of record OZ010709.1, on the reverse strand, counting down.
CCCACCGGCGCCGTGCTGTCTCCGCCGCGGCGCATCTGGCCTCCACGCAGGCCTGATGATAGACAGGTGAGGGTTTGCATTGGATTGGGTGTTGGTCGGTTGGGGGTCGGTATAACCGTTGAGGAAGAAAGGTCCTCCAATGGCGCCCACGTCTCGGAAAACGGAGTATAGGACGCCACCCGACCAGATGGACCGACGACCTGAAGAAGACAGCGGGCATCCGCTGGATTCAGCAGGCTCAGGACCGGTCAGAGT
>OZ010709.1:198131-218815 GCA_963932265.1 Thymelicus lineola | reverse complement strand
TAGGATACTTTTTATCCCGGAAAATAGACCTGTTTCTGAGGGATAACTCTTTCAAGCCACTAAGCCGATTTTGATGAAATTTGATACAGATATAGAATTGAGCTCGGGAAAGGACATAGGATACTTTTTATCCCGGAAAATAGACCGGTTCCTGAGGGATAACTCTTTCAAGCCACTAAGCCGATTTTGATGAAATTTGGTACAGATATAGAATTGAGCTCGGGAATGGACATAGGATACTTTTTATCCCGGAAAATAGACCTGTTCTTGAGGGATAACTCTTTCAAGCCACTAAACCGATTTTGATGAAATTTGGTACAGATATAGAATTGAGCTCGGGAAAGGACATAGGATACTTTTTATCCCGGAAAATAGACCTGTTCCTGAGGGATAACTCTTTTAAGCCACTGAACCGATTTTGATGAAATTTGGTACAGATATAGAATTGAGCTCGGGAAAGGACATAGGATACTTTTTATCCCGGAAAATAGACCTGTTCCTGAGGGATAACTCTTTCAAGCCACTAAGCCGATTTTGATGAAATTTGATACAGATATAGAATTGAGCTCGGGAAAGGACATAGGATACTTTTTATCCCGGAAAATAGACCGGTTCCTGAGGGATAACTCTTTCAAGCCACTAAACCGATTTTGATGAAATTTGGTACAGATATAGAATTGAGCTCGGGAAAGGACATAGGATACTTTTTATCCCGGAAAATAGACCTGTTCCTGAGGGATAACTCTTTTAAGCCACTGAACCGATTTTGATGAAATTTGGTACAGATATTGAATTGAGCTCGGGAAAGGACATAGGATACTTTTTATCCCGGAAAATAGACCTGTTTCTGAGGGATAACTCTTTCAAGCCACTAAGCCGATTTTGATGAAATTTGATACAGATATAGAATTGAGCTCGGGAAAGGACATAGGATACTTTTTATCCCGGAAAATAGACCGGTTCCTGAGGGATAACTCTTTCAAGCCACTAAGCCGATTTTGATGAAATTTGGTACAGATATAGAATTGAGCTCGGGAATGGACATAGGATACTTTTTATCCCGGAAAATAGACCTGTTCCTGAGGGATAACTCTTTCAAGCCACTAAACCGATTTTGATGAAATTTGGTACAGATGTAGAATTGAGCTGGGAAAGGACATAGGATACTTTTTATCCCAGAAAATAGACCTGTTCCTGAGGGATAACTCTTTCAAGCCACTAAACCGATTTTGATGAAATTTGGTACAGATATAGAATTGAGCTCGGGAATGGACATAGGATACTTTTTATCCCGGAAAATAGACCTGTTCCTGCGGGATAACTCTTTCAAGCTACTAAAACGATTTTTATGAAATTTGGTACAGATATAGAATTGAGCTCGGGAAAGGACATAGGATACTTTTTATCCCGGAAAATAGACCTGTTCCTGAGGGATAACTCTTTCAAGCCACTAAGCCGATTTTGATGAAATTTGATACAGATATAGAATTGAGCTCGGGAAAGGACATAGGATACTTTTTATCCCGGAAAATAGACCGGTTCCTGAGGGATAACTCTTTCAAGCCACTAAACCGATTTTGATGAAATTTGGTACAGATATAGAATTGAGCTCGGGAAAGGACATAGGATACTTTTTATCCCGGAAAATAGACCTGTTCCTGAGGGATAACTCTTTTAAGCCACTGAACCGATTTTGATGAAATTTGGTACAGATATTGAATTGAGCTCGGGAAAGGACATAGGATACTTTTTATCCCGGAAAATAGACCTGTTTCTGAGGGATAACTCTTTCAAGCCACTAAGCCGATTTTGATGAAATTTGATACAGATATAGAATTGAGCTCGGGAAAGGACATAGGATACTTTTTATCCCGGAAAATAGACCGGTTCCTGAGGGATAACTCTTTCAAGCCACTAAGCCGATTTTGATGAAATTTGGTACAGATATAGAATTGAGCTCGGGAATGGACATAGGATACTTTTTATCCCGGAAAATAGACCTGTTCCTGAGGGATAACTCTTTCAAGCCACTAAACCGATTTTGATGAAATTTGGTACAGATGTAGAATTGAGCTGGGAAAGGACATAGGATACTTTTTATCCCAGAAAATAGACCTGTTCCTGAGGGATAACTCTTTCAAGCCACTAAACCGATTTTGATGAAATTTGGTACAGATATAGAATTGAGCTCGGGAATGGACATAGGATACTTTTTATCCCGGAAAATAGACCTGTTCCTGCGGGATAACTCTTTCAAGCTACTAAAACGATTTTTATGAAATTTGGTACAGATATAGAATTGAGCTCGGGAAAGGACATAGGATACTTTTTATCCCGGAAAATAGACCTGTTCCTGAGGGATAACTCTTTCAAGCCACTAAACCGATTTTGATGAAATTTGGTACAGATATAGAATTGAGCTCGGGAAAGGACATAGGATACTTTTTATCCTGGAAAATAGACCTGTTTCTGAGGGATAACTCTTTCAAGCCACTAAACCGATTTTGATGAAATTTGGTACAGATATAGAATTGAGCTCGGGAAAGGACATAGGATACTTTTTATCCCGGAAAATAGACCTGTTCCTGAGGGATAAGGTCAAATTGTGTTATATGTAGTTGATAGATTCGTTATATTTTATGAAGCGATTTTTATGACCCTTTTTAGGGTTCCGAAGTCAAAACAGAATTCTCATAGTTTCATCATGCCCGTCCGTCCGTAAATCCATCCGTCCTTAGCATAGCGCAAAGGCCCTTAGTGCTAGAAAGCTGTAATTTAGCAAGGATATACATGTTTATTTAAACTTCTGGTAGATTAACATTTTTAAAAATATGTTTTTAGTTTTTATTGCGAATTATTCGTAAGTGTTAGACACGTAAAAAAATTCATGACAATAGCATCAAAAGGAAAACTATCATGGCTATATTATTATTAGCATACGTAGTTATTGAGTTCTATAAACTTAGAACTTCCGCCATCCCCTTTCCGCCATCGAACGTCCCGACGCACGGCGGGTATCCATCCCTTCGTCGTTGACATCCCCCCTGTACGGACGACGCGCTTCGCTTCATCACTTATTGTACGTACAGCGAAGGATTGGAATAAATTGCCCGCGTCGGTGTTTCCGCTCGATTACAATGTAAGTGCTATTACTAAGTTAATGCGGTTTACCACCAACGACTTCATCGCCACTTACCATCAGGTGGGATTGTAGTCAAGTATTAACTTATAAGTGATAAAAAAAAAAAATTACCAGTGACCTGACACGCTATTAGCCAGTTTTTTAACCAACTTCAAAAAAGTAGCAGGTTCTCAGTTCGACTGTTATAAACAAAAATTAACTTTAACATAATTTGAAAAATCAATCTTTAAAGGGTTAATTCAGGGAATGTTTATACGAAACTCCGTTATTTTTAGGGTTCTGAAGTAAAATCGGAACCCTAATAGCTTCGTCATGTCCGTCCGTCAGTCTGTCCGTCTGTCCCACGGAACACAGAGACAAGAGGTGGAAGTGCGAAGTAGGCGGGGCACAGCGACTAACAGTAAGCGTAGCTCCGCTTACTTGCCCGCATAACATATCTGTCACTGAGCTGCGTCGGTTGTGCATTACATAAATTAAAATTTGACTTAAATTATAATAATATGCCTTATTGTGCAATTTTGGGTGCAAAAATGATAGCAGAGCTAAGAATTTATTTAATGGCAGTGTTTCATACCACAGCCACCCACAGCTAAGCCTAGTTTTATATTTATTTTGTATTAATTCAAATTCAAAACATAAAATTAAAGGAAATAATATATTTTTATGATCAAAAAGCTACTCTATTTACACGGCACTAAGGTTATTTTTATGTTTTAAATGGTATTGCTACTCGACTATTGTTTTCCAGAACATTCTTTGAAAACATTCTTTGCTACTCGGGAAGGGATGGGATAAATTTATCGATATCGGTGTGTTGTAATTTTATTTACGATGTAATATTATACGACCAAGACCCGACTGATTAGGGTTTAAATCCAGTTGCCAGTTGGCAATCTCTAACAGTCAACTTGGTCAATATTATAATATTATTATGAATAATAAAATTATAATAATTATTTGAAGATTATACTTATTTTGGTTTCTATACTTCTTAGATTTCCTAAAGACGCATAGAGAAAAGAACACTGGCTTAAAACTACTGGGCGGATCAATTGGTTCCCAGTAAAATCTAGTACCATGCTCAGAGCATTTTTTACAAGAAGAATTCATAGTTTCAGTGACCGTCAATACGGTTTCCGCCACGGCAGATCAGCTGGTGATCTTTTAGTATATCTTACTCATTGCTAGGCAGAAGCAAAAAGGCTGTAAGTTTGGATGTTGCAAAGGCGCTCAAGAAATTTTTGGACTAGCGGTCACTCATCCAACTACCGACCGCGCCCGCTGTTGCTTAACTTCTTCGATCGCTTAGGATCAACGCAATCCGCCGGGCTATGAGAGCTTCAAAGCTAGGAAATATAATTCCACGAAATTAAAGGTGTTTAAACTATTCCTTGGCGACACTAGATGGCGCAATTGGTTCTACTACTAAATGTTGTAGGTCGAACAAAAGGAGAATGCCCATTTATTATGGACTGTACTGACTTTAACATTTTTGTGTCTTGATAAAAATACCTTTATTTGATTATGTTATCTTTATAAATTACACATACTAACTTTAGTCAATGTTAATAGTAGGAAATACGAGATTTTCAACAAAATTAGTTTGAATTTAAGTTATAGTAAACTCACAGTAATATGGAGCCTATGCCGGCGTATTAAAGTCGATTGCGTATGTAATGTCGTTCTGTTAAGTTTAAAATTCATTTGACAGTCCCAAAACGCCATGTAGTTTATAATGTATTATAATCACATAACACTGTTATTCCTGGCTGATTATAATAATTTTCTAATTCATTTGACAGTCCCTTTAAGTCATCTAGTTTGTTGTATCATAATCATAATGGAATCAATGCAACCTATTGGCCCGAAGGATCTTAAAATATTTCTGATTGGCCCTTATCCAAACATAAATGGCGCAATGGTTTTCTTTTGAGGAAAGAGGATTTTTTTAGGAAATACGGTATATACTTGAAATATTTTAATTTAATTTTTTGTCTAAAAATCATTGTGACACAATAATTTTTTTGAGAGTACTGGCTATGGGCATTCTTTTTTACCTTTTTTGTATAACGTTAAGGTTGAAATTCATCCTAATTCACATCATTGTTTTTATAGCTAAGCTACGTTGAGCTACATTGAAATTTTACTTATCGACATACTGTTTAGTTAGCTAACGTTAATAAAAAAGCTACGGCCACGTCTACGCCTTGTAATAGATATAAGCATTCAACATTTTGAGCACGTTTTCACATAGACACACACAAGTTGTACAAGAACAAGTACCAACATTACCTTGTAGTATACCAGTTTCGATAAATATCGATAATTGTCGATAACGCGGTAAAAGCACCACGCACATCCCTAGGCCTAATTAACCAAAAATATAACTTACCGCTATACATTTAAGGTTGATATTAGATTCCAGTCACGACATCTAGCGTTCAGAAGACGGAATTATTTAATCATTTTCCAATAAGATTGACATTGTAATACAACCAACTGCAATTCAATGTCAACCTTATTACTATACGTTAAGTATAGAATTATTTATTATGTAGAATATTGCCATCTAGCGGTGTATAGCTGTGGTATAGCAGAACTTGAAAAGTATTATGATCTTAATTGATAAAGGTACTAAGTTCACTGAATATGACATTGAAAAATAAGAATTAACATCAAATATTAAAGTGAATTTTCAAACATGAATAGCAGGTTTCTCGGACTATTCGTAGTTGACAACTAACAACCAATCAAAATATAAGTTTCTCAGTTGTAAGTAATACGATTATCCATTTACTTGTGTTGTTTTGGCTAGAACGGTTCTCATACTAATCAACACTTATACCATTTCCACCTCTTGTCTCTGTGTTCCGTGGTCTGTCCAAAGCAAAGCGCCGAGAACCTTAGTGCTAGAAAGCTATAATTTGGCATGGATATACATATTTATTAAAACTCCAAAATCGTAGAATAAACTACTGAAAAAACTTTTTTTTTTTCGTGGTACCTCCACTACAGGTAACGTGAGCATTATTTTTTTATTCATCCCTATAGTGTGGGGTATCGTTGAAAAGTTTTTTCAAAAATATTATTCTTTTGATACCATTTTTGGATGTAGAGTTCCGTTTGCGAAATATTTGGCTTGAAAGTGCTAATTTTGGGTACCCAAGTCAAGTCAAGTCCCCCTAACGGCTAAACGGTTGGAGTTGGACAAGTGAAAACATTCTCAAAAATAGGTTATACGATGGATTTATAAGGAAAACTATCAAGGTAATGTTAACATACGTATCTTAGTTAATGAGTAATAGTCAATAAACTTACTACTTTGGAACCCAATATTGCACGTGGCCTGACACGCATTTGCCCGGTTTTTTAAGGTAAAACTGTGAAAGTTGGTAGTTAGTATGTAATCTTACATAAAACAAAAATAACTGTAACATGATTGTTTGGTAATACATTCCCTAAGGGCTAAAACAAGAGGTTGTAAGCTTAGAGTATGTTTGGAGTAAGAAGTTGTAAAACGAACAGATGAGTCACCTCATGGTAAGTGGTCACTATCGCCAATGTACATTAGCAACGCTAAAGGAATCACTGATTTGCTGCTGCCCAAAAAGAATAGAAAGATATTTTTTTTGTGTATTCTGTAAAATTACAATGTAAATTTAAAATTCAAAAACTCTCAGGCCCTGACTTAAACCTCTAAATTCTAAAAAGTTCAATTATTTTGGGACCTTTTCTATGGGTGGGTCATTAATGGCTCACTACTGAACACTCACTCTTGAGGACGCCTAGAGCATACTCCACCACTTTGCTCCAGTGTGGATTGATGGAGGGATTAGAAATCAACCCAAGTGTCGGAAGTCATTACGCCGGGCGAGGACCTTCAATATGTCATAACGACTGTTATCTTACGACAACAACCGGGACCGACAGCCTTACGTGCCCTCCGAAGCTCGGAGAGCTCAAGAATTTTTTGCCACTAGCGGTCACCTATCCAACTACCGACCGCACTCGCTATTTTTAACTTCATCGATTACTATTAGAACCGACACAAGCCGCTGCGCCCGGGCTATGAATTCTTCTCCCGATGGGTAATTAATGGGTTCTAAGAACATGTCACTTTTGCTGTAATTTTGGTGAAGAGTTTAGTATCTTGCTGACTACCAATCACGCTACAATATCAGATCGTAGTTATCATTTCATTATCAACACTAAAGATTTGTTTAATATTTTACTCATTTACATAATACGATATATGTACTAAGTATAGGTGTTTTAGCTTCAACCCATAATGGACTATTACAAGGCACGGGTCTCCTCTCTTCATAGTATGGACAAGTTTGCTGTCAATTTATGAAAAACATGTTTTATACTGAAGGGATCTTTATTTTCGGCGTACGAAGTCGCGGGTAACAGCTAGTATAACATAAATACAATTTATAAAAATTATAATGGGTACTTAATCAATTTGTAATAATGTATTTAAACAAATTAATTAAAAAAAATTGTATATAAAGTAAAAATAAAAATAGAATATAAAATAAATGCTGATAGAATATAATATAAATGAGAGTAAAATTTTTACGATGCTACAACAGCCAAAAAGTGAAATGAAGATGCGTGATACTAGGCCTGTGTACTAGGCGCACAGCATTCGCTGGAGTTGTTTTGGATTGCTAGCGCGGGTCATGGGTGCGAGCGAGAGGTACTTATGAGGTAAGTATAACTACTTACGTGCGTATACGTATGTATGTATGTAAATGAGTTACGTATAGTCAGTTTCATATTAAAGTCCTATTTGTAAAATTCACGCGACGCTCAGCTCAAAATACGCTCGTTTGGTCTTAGTTCTTACCAGTCCTGGATTTGTCAATAGGCCGTATAGGCCGCGGCCTAGGGGCGGCAGCGTCCTAGGGGCGGCAGATTTCGGAAGATGATATATTATAGATGATTTTGCTGTTAAAAAGTGTCGTAAGATATTGTAATTCTTGTTTTTTTACGCACTTTCTTAGTGACTAATTCAGTGCCTTCCTTACTATGATCGGAAAATTATTATTTTAGAAAGGTATATGGGGCGGCGGAAATAAATTGGCCTACACTCATAAAAAATATAAATCCGGCACTGGTTCTTACGGTTCTTACCCTTAAGGAATTATTTATACTACAGCGAGCCGGGCACGAGCCGTGACGCGGACGAGACACGGATTCAAAACTTTACTAACATTTTATATAACGCGGACATCGAGTGTTTATGCTACACCGGGCGACGTCGGCACGGCTCGTGCCCGGCTCGGTGTAGCATACACACAGATTACCCCCAATAGATACCGCATAAGTGAAATTTCCTTAGAGTTTGAACTCACAAAATTTGGCGGAAGGTGCGGCTTGCGGGGGACATCAAAATGCGCTGTGATTGGCTATTTCTAATTCATACTTGAACTTGACGGGTCAGTATTGGTCGAAATTAATGTCGTGAACATGCAAATGCACGTACGTGTTGGCGCGCGTCACTCGTCAGTTGCCTTGTATGCGGTATCTATTGGGGGTGATCTGTGAGCATAAATAATCCCTTAGGTCATGGTGTCGCAGGACGCAGAAAAAATATATCAAAGTTTGGTTATAATTTCTTCGGTTGTCGCGATTGTTACATATTGAATTAAACAACTTTAAACGGATTCATCGCGTGTACTTTCCTTGTAATTTCCTCGCGTTTCACACTATTAGCAGTGTCCGTACTCACAAGCAGTTGTTTACTTAATTTAAATTATTAATAACAGTCATAATTTAAACAAAGGAACAACAGATGAGCCAGCCAGCAGCCACAAAAGCCCGGCGGGCCTCAGTTTCAGTATGGCTAACCAAACTATCAAAATAAACATATTGGAATAGCGCCTAACAAAGGTATTTCGAATTATAAGAGCATTTACCAAAGGTATAGCAAAGGTATAGTATGCAAATATAATTCGCACCTTCGGTGCAACAAAGGCACAATAGCTTTTTTTGTAATTTTACATGAGAGGACTTTAAGATTTTTTCACATTCGCATTTATTTTCATATTACTGGATTACTACCTGTAATAGGTTAAAAATATATATACTATTAATTGTTTATAATTTTTGCTATAGTTTCACGTAAAATGCTTGTTTTATAGACAATTTGGCATACTTACTCAATTTTACAATTTTGGCTATTTGTGACTTTGTTGCACCGAAGGTGCGAATTGATCTGAATCTCTGAAATATCAGAACTACAAAACTATATCATATCATCATACTCGTAATATCATATCGCTATTAAAGTATACCTAAAAATAAAATCACTGCGCAATTAACAGATTCAAAATTTGTGTCAAAGTAATTGGAAACATCGATGCGAGCCGAACAAAGGCGCAACACCCATACATACGAGTACATACAATACGTAGTTAACACGCGCAATGTACAATTATTTATCAATCATTAATAATAATTGTGTTCACCGCACGTGGAGTTAATGCGAAACAAAACGTTACTTGGTAATCGTTATAGATTGTTTATTTAGCAGTTCATGTACCTACTACTCACAGAAAATTAACTATAATAGATATTGGGAATCATGAACTTTTAAACGGTGTGTGTGTGCATGTCTCCCTCTCCTTCTCAGATATAAAACTTATAACTCAAAAATGACTAAGCCAATAAAATTAAGATTTTAATCGATTTCAATGATCTTTGATTTATTGGATTCGTCTCAGCCGGGATAGCAGAATAACTAATAATATCGAAAAACAAAAACAAATGACAACCGTCGAAACAAATGACAACTTTTAAACAAATGAATTGTCATTTGTTGTCAAGACAAATAAAAATCGTCAAAACAAATGAAAACCGTCAAAACAAATGACAACCATCAAAACAAATTACAACCGTCAAATCAAATTACAACCGTCAAAACAAATTACAATCGTCAAAACAAATTACAATCGTCAAAATCGTCATCAAAAGCATCAAAACAAATGACAATCTTCAAACGTCATTTGTTTTGACGGCTGTCATATGTTTTCACAGCTGTAATTGTTCTCATATTCAGTTTTATGTCTATTTCTTATGTTTTTGTGATTTTTTCTATATTCTTTTTAGTTTTCTGCTATCCCGGGCCGAGACGAATCTAACGAATCAAAGATCATTAAAATCGTTTCAGCCGTTCTTGAGTTATACGCGTACTAACAAACACAAATTTGTTTTATATATACAGATTATAACTATACATTATTCATTATATTACTAATCGAGTCGGAATAGTTGTGTCTATCAGTTCGACTAGGAAGTACTCTGTGCCACACCTAATTTTGCCTTGTAGTTTTTTGCATTCCGAATAAACAGACGTAGCTTGTCGACACTTACCTGGTACTCCGGCACTGAGAGGCGTGGAACGATCGAACTGACACTTCAGTGATGATTTTGATGATGAAAAAGCACGTCACGTTATCATTGTCATTTACAACATAGACTCCTTTGAATTGAAGTTACTCCATTGACGGTTTCGTTATCGGTAACAAAATGTTGACCTATTTAAAGTAAGCAATGTGTAATATGTCAGTTATAAAGGACGTTGAGTCTAAATGACTCCCATAGATTAAGAGCCCAGGGCCGCCAGACATCACTTATTTTCTGACGGATGAAATGTGGATGATTGAGTAGTGTTAGTATGTACTATGATCGTATGCCTACTTGCTAGCTTGGAAAAACGGCCAATTTCCAGGTATGAGGTGATCAAGGTACAAAAAATCATTACTAAGTTCACGTATTTTCTCATGGCTGATTTTCACGTATGTTCTAGATAATATAGTTAGAAATAAGTTGTCAATACTCGTAGACACATTCTCTGGGCCATTTTGCTTTACAGACACCTTGAACCTGCCAAAATAATGAGTTAAGTTCACGTAATTTCTGACGCTCCATTTTTATATATGTTCTGCAGACAACTATTTTAATACCTTTGACAAGAAGCCAAGGGGCCAGTCATCCCCTAAATTAATTTTAATATCTCTGTGGGTGGAAGCGCGAGAGCATTATCTACGCGCATGAGACATGAGTATGGTAGTCAAAATCGGATACTGAATCGATCCCACGCTTGGATCTGTCTGTCGTCTTGTCTATTGTCTAACTAATCTAAACTAAACTAACTAAACTAATAAACTGTCTGTCGTCTAACTAATTAATGAGGCCTAGTGACGTTAAAAATAATAATATTGTAAATGATATACAGTTCCTTATGTAATTTTAAGAACAGTTGATTTATTTATGTAAATATGTAGTATATAACGTGCAGAAGAGGAACTAAGTATGCTAAATTTCGTGAAAATCCGTTCAATAGATTTTGCGTAAAAGAGTATCTAATAATAAAAAACAATACTTTATTGCTTTTAGATTACATTATGTCGCACCCTCAGTAGAAAAAGCCTAAGTCGTCTTACTTTGAATTTTAGTTATTAATATGATTGGAAAGAGGGACAAAAGCTGCATATTCTCAATTTTGTTTTCAAATTTTTATCATTAATCTTGACGGTTTTGTCCAAGAAATCGTAATGTAAATTCCTTAACTACTTACTGATATTTAAACAGTTTTTTGCTCTCCTGTAAAATTGTTATTTTCATCTTAGGCCTTTTTTACACTGAGGGTACGATATTTCGTCATAGGAACAGTCCGCTTACTTAAAACTGGCTTTATACGATCAAGTATACTTGTCAAGTTTGCAGTGTGACCGGGCCGACCGGGGTAACGTGAGGATGAATTTTATTTTCGTCGCGTACCCCACGGAACACAGGTACCCCATAGTGTGGGGTATCGTTGAAAAGGTCTTTCAAAAATATTTTGGGTATGCTAAGACCATTTTTGGATTTACTGGTCTGTTTGCGAAATATTTGGCTTTAAAGTGCTAATTTGGTTAGAGTCAAGTGTCCCCCACCAGCCAGCTCTATGGTTGGAGTTTGACTATTGAAAAAATTCACAAAAATAGCTTATATGAAGAATTTACAGAGAAAACTATCACGGTTATGTTAGCATAAGTACGAGTAGTTAATGAGTAATAGTAGATAACTACTACTTCACAAGTTCGGAACCCTACATTGCGCGTGGCCTGACACGCACTTGCCCGGTTTTTAAATTTTATTTCATCAAATAAACTAATCATATTCATTGAAGTATATTATTCTAAAGTAGCAGGTTAGCAGCAAAGACATCGCGAACAAAATTAGTATTGCTCTGGAGGTTCTGTTTTCAAAATCGAGCCCCCATTCTCTTTTCGAAATCGACTGAAAATTGTATTGTAGCCAATTGGCAGCAGTTGCGATTCTATACGCTAGTAACTAATAATAAGTAGTTCAATGGTCGTATTAAACATTCCATGTCATAAGGTTTAATGTCATAAGTTAAAGACAAAGTAAATTGTGAGGAAAATAATACTGTAATGAATACCACTTCTTAGAAATAATAATACGGGCAATCAATAAGATGTAATTCGAGTTACCGTTTATTATGCAATTAATTAATTATATTGTGAAGTTCCGATGCAGCTGTTTGCTATTAGAACTACTTACTACTTAATCTAATATGCGTATTGAATAGTAAAAAATAATATGGAAAAATATAATTTCTTACATTAAACTATATTTTCAACCAGGCCTGTAATTTTACAACTAAGAACTGATTTGAGTTATACTTAAAACCTCTGATAATATATCCATCCCTTTACCATGTTGTATTGTAACTAATTTTTGGAACGAAGTTCCATAACGCGATTTGTGGCAGGAGTGAATTGGGATTTTTATTTATAGATAGCGTCTATTGTCTTGTATTTACAGTATTGTATTTTTATTTAACCTAATTGTAAATGTATAAAAAAATGTTTTCATTTGTTTCTATCGGACTGCCTTCAGTTTCATAATTTAGCCTTATTATTGAGAACGTTACAGTAAAAATATTATTTAATAACAGTATTTGTGTAACTTTCGTTATGTAACGTTGAAAATGGAATAACATAACAATATCATAATATAACAAGTCGTGAACGATGAACACGATCGCTTACTATTATTATTAATTGCTCATTATTATTATCGCTCGATCAATCACGAACTAATAATACATGCCAAGGACTTGACTGTGTTGGTTATTTACTAAGATTATCACGAGAGTACTCTATTATACATAACTTTTTGTATCATCCTTGATTAATTCATTGCTTATGTTATTTTTTTATTATTTCATCATGGTGGAAAAGCCTAATGATTCAAATTATTTGCATGTTTGTAATCAAACTTTTATTGGAAAATATACTTAACTTTTTCAACTTTCTCCTCATATGAGATGACTCTCCTTCTACCTCTATAATCCACGCGTAAAATATTAACTGATACAATTGTCTTTCTATGTCCAGGAATATAATTTACAGTTTTATTAACGTTCACCCTGACCTTAACACTATAAAATGGTATTACTTAGCACCAGATGTAACTGATATTATAAATAAACAAAAAACTCAAGTTCGCGCTCGGCAAAGGTCACTCGCGGCCGACATCCTTGACACGAACCCGATAATTCTACTTCAAATAATATTTTGTGCCGTATGTTTACAAACAGATTACTTTTATCGAACGTGCGACTTATTTTTTTTATCTGTGGTTTTTTTACTTTTACGTTTTAGCAGGAAATTTGACATTAGTTACTTGGAAAGTTTTTTTGGCACTTTCGGTAATTACTTAATAAATCATACTTATGACTAAGTTTTCATTATTATAATGAGATAATTAACATTCCTTTATAATTTACAATCTAAATGTACAATTTTAAAGGCATTGTCCGCGTTACATTACACAAAAAGTTGTCCTTGCCTTTGATAAAATCTGGTCAGTATGAAGTCTATTGTCTAATTATCTATTTAAATAGGTTATTTTATTATTAGAGAGATGATTCAATAGTTTAAAATTGAAGATACTAACGAACAGAAATGCTATAGTATTTTTAATCTTCTTAAATGTCTTCAAAAATTATATTAAATCAAATGCTGATGCACTTTATCACTTGTAACTTACTCCACCCTGAACAATACGGCTTTGTCAAAGGCCGTATTACAACAGATGCAGGTGCTAGGCTTCTCAGAGAATTAACAAAATTCCACAGGGATTTTCTGTGACCTGCCTAAAGCATTTGACTGTGTTGGACACAAAACATTCCTACTTAAGCTCAGTCACTACGCAGCTACGGTATCAAGAACAATTCACTTAACTTGATTGCGTCGTACTTGAAGGGTAGAATCGAATGTGTTATCATAAATGATACCAAATCATTTTGATCTCAATCTGTTATGGGTGTACCACAGGGCTCGATTCTGGGCCCCTTCGTTTTTTTGGTGTACATAAATGATCTGCCGTATTTTACTAAGAAATATACAGACGTTGTCCTGTTTGCCGATTACACCTGTTTGCTGATTTCTTAAATATAATAATATTTAAGACTAATAGAAATAAAATGAATTTTGACGATGTAAACTGTGCTCAAATATAATGTGTATATTTTAAGTTAATTATCACTTGCTTCGGTGAAGGAAAATATCGTGAGGAAACCTGCACTCCTGAGAGTTCTCCATAATGTTCTCAAAGGTGTGTGAAGTCTATCAATCCGCACTTGGCCAGCGTGGTACATTATGGCCTATACCCCTTGCATTATGAGAGGTGACCCCGAACCCAGCAGCGGGAGAATGATGGGTTGTTGCTTTATTTTTTTAAAAAGTGCTCTGTCTCGTATCACACTGGTTTACTACAAATAATTTACTGCTGAATGCTAAAAAAACTAAGTGTGTTGAATTTTTGCTACCTAATGTACGGAATAAAAAAAAGCCTCAAATTAAATATGTCCTAGATGTCACGGAAATACTTTGTCATTCTTTTTATCTCTGTTGTCTTCTTATAAATCTTCGGTAACGCATCAGTGACGTCCACTGGAGACGATGAAACTTTACCATCGGTCTTCGATTCGTTTGGCGGCTATTCGAATAAAAAAAACACCTGCTGATAATCTTCTTCAGAGATTTGATCAAATCTCGGTTTCCTTGAGATTATTAAATACGTCGTCGCTCGGCAAAGATCGTCTTTTAAATGCCAAAAATCTGATAACATTCGCTAAAACATGTTTTTGAGTAATGTAAACAAATATTCTATTATTATTCTTGTATTTAAGATTTTTAAGTTTCTCCAACACTTAATTTTAAGCAATAAAAAGAGTAATTTACGATCCTCTCCAAGATTAATAGATATGATGACAAAAACCCACAACAAAGCCACATTTGGAATAGGTTTTGAATTAGCCACAGATGTTAAATAGCACCACAGATGTAATAATTGCGTGTTTTCCCGCGCAATTTTTTTACATATCATATTCGCTGGCATGGTTTACGTCATCATAAGTCACGTCATTTAATTATAATGCTTATAATAATTATTCAGCACTTATTATTATAATAACTGCATCTTGCATCTAGCCTTGAGCAGTGAGAGTTAGTCGGGACGAGATGTTGATAAGATTACAATCTATTTAGTAGGTATTAAGTAAAGTAAGGTTTTTTCTTCTTCTTTCTTAGTTAATTTCCTCGGAATTCCAGTAGGTATAATAATATTTTACTTTTGTCATGAATTCCGTTATAAATATTAAAATACACTAATTAAGTTTTGAAATGTTTTTATTAGGTTTTCGAACTTTTTTTTTATATATAAAATTAGGATGTGATTGTTTTGCTTGGAGCTAGTGGTTTTGGAATTTGATCGCTTGAATTGAAGTTTAAGCGTAGATGGCATAGGTATCCTTCTACAATCTTTGAAAAATCGCTATTTATAGTTACTTCATCGACAAAATATAATAAGTTTTACATAAACGGGACAACATGATAATTATTAGATATTACAAGTTTATGAGGTATAGCTATCTGGGTTGAAAGTGAAATTTCATTATAATATTCTATAACACTAATTAGGTATATTACAGAAGACATACATAATAGTAACATAACTATTATTATGTATGTACTATTATTTATTTTCTTCTGTGGTATAGCATCAAAGATCATTATTAAAAGATAAGAAAACCAAACCTGTAACAACGGACAAGCTAAAATCAAAGCGATCCCACAAAAACAAACAAACTTTTTCCTATTAACATTCCACAACCAGTAGGTACCAGGATGGCATATCCAAGCAGGAGTTTGGTTTACCTTTGCACTAATTCCGCGCGCTTCATCCACAAGGCCGTTGCATTCAAAAATAAATTCTTCTCGTACTTAACTGAGTGTATAATCACTTGTCATGATATGGTTGATACATCATAATTTAATCTATACTAACTGCCTGTCACATTTGATATTGAAATGAACTTTAAAGCGGCTGCAAAAGGTCGATATTAGCGTGTAGTGTCAGTGTGTGTTGTGACGTTGTTCAATTGGCGACAATCGTCGAGTTCCGTACTTAGTACGGGCTGACACGGGCGGCACACTGATGCAACATTACGTTCATTCACACTTGTAAGGACGTAGGGATGTTGATGTGATCGAGTCGATGTTTTTGTGACGTAATTTGGTTAGTTTTTTTGTTGGTAAGTTGTTTTTACAAGCTATGTATAATATGAACGTTCGTGCATATTTATCATTTATATTAAGTTTGTTTAACGAAAATAATTTGTAATAAACAATTCAATAAATTCGCTTTTATAATTTAATAATTGATTGTTACTTACGTCAATTCGGATGCTACTTTTACGTAGTATGAGTCGTAATTGTTTATTTATTAATCAGAATAATATGGAAAATAAATCAATTGGCAATTTATTTATGCTAAATTATTGCATAATTTTAATTATGTTGTCTCGACGTAATTCAGTTAAAATATCGATTTTTTATATTTTAAAACATAAAAAATTTTAGTATTCACTTGAATTTTAAAGTATTATGTTCGCGATGATGTAAGTATAAAATAATAATATTCAATTACACATAGAAAAAATATTTTTCTACAGCTTTGTGTTTCGTCGTACACAGATATAGTAAAAAATAATTAAGTTTCGTTAAAACAAACGTGACGAATTGTCACTAACTGCGTTTCTTATGTCTACAATTATGAGATACAACAAAAACTATTTATGTAAAGGACGGTTTTTATGGAGAATTACACTGGACGCAAGATGGTTGTTCTTTATAATTTACGGTTTTAGCACTTTTAGCTATTGCATAGCTGTAATATGTTTTGTCTTTATCTTTTTTCATAAGAATGAAAGAAACCGAACACTATAAGCCGTCTATAATTTTGCTTGTTTATATAAATAACGGATCAAAAACAATAATAGATAGAAAACAATGAGACAAGCAAATATTATAATGACGTAATATTATGTAATTTGAAACTGGTATTGTGAATTTCGCCGTAACTGTAATCAATATATTATACAAGTCCAAATAGGTATCGGTATAAAAATACGAACAACAGATTAAATGATGCCACCGATGAATCACCACAATTTTAGTTGATTATATGTACATTAAAAATTCACACCTAAAGCCTTCTAATGATAAATGTTTTCTACAAAACGGCATATTATTTCTAAAATTTGTGCGATCTGAAGAAGACCTACCGAAGTAGACCTAAAACCTAGATGAGAATGAGCGCGCAATATGCTTCGCCCTGCGCGCACTTTTACGTCAACGAGTGCAGCGAAATACTGCGACTACTGTAATGCTGGCCATACACGATCAAGTATACTTGTCAAGTTTGCAGCAGACTTGACGCGGCATCCAGTAAACTTGACGGTGTATTGGCCACGGTATGGCTATCTGGCTATATAGCTATCTCATGCGAACTGGATGCCGCATCAAGTTAAACTGCAAACTTGATAAGTATACTTGATCGTGGATGGCAGCTTAAATATGTTTACTCCTTGGGAGTGTCTTGAAGCTTCTGCTTGCGATTGGTTGCTATGGAGACTTACTGAAGTGATGGTACTTGAATTTAACATTCAATGTTTGTAACATACATAGATACTGCATAGATGAAATACTAATTATAGGTATTTAAGTGAAAATATCTTTTGATTCTGAAACACACAAATAACGCGTAATATTAATTTCGCTGACTTGGTTTAAAAACTTATGGCACATATAAATGAACATTTGAATAAATTTACATTAATTGATTAATTCGTCACTTACGAAGTGCCAAGATTTCAATCACACAAGTTGAAGTTATAATTTTTTTGGCGCGTTTGGAAAAAAATATGAGTTTTTACGATGTACGCACAGCGACAGCCAAAAAGCGACATGATGGTGTTAGCTGATAAGTGATTCCTTTTACAAACAAATAAATGTAGCCGTATGGATGAAATCTTTAGCTATTTTTGTTTTGTTACGCCAAAGAAGTATAACTTCTTACAAATGTATATAAGTACAAACAAACACACGTTTTAATTTTATGGAAATGTCCGACAAACGAGCTGACAATCCACCTGATGGTTAGCGGTTGTCGTCGTCCATGTACCAGGACATCAGCAACATCAAAGGCATCGTTAGTGCGTTGTCGGCAAGAAAGGGACAAGAAAAATAAAGAAATAAATGGATCTCAAGCTGTTTTAAATGATGACCCTGTGGCGCAGTGGTTACCATGACGGGTCGCCACAACAAGGGTCCTGGGTTCGATTCCCAGCGAGTGAATGAATTCGAATTTCAGTTCTAAGTCTGTCTTCTTGTCTTTGAGTTTGGCCATGGCTCCAACGACACAGGAACTCCTGAATCAGAGTGTGGATTTTAAGTCGGTTAATTTTTTGTTAAAATGTTAGATTTTTTGAGTGTAAATAAAACTGTCGGGGGTTTACATTTTAATTTAAGATTATTTAATTGTTAGTGGGTAATTAATTATCATTTTATTAAAAAATTGCTTGCCTGTAGTCTTGGCAAATTTGTGTTGTTGTAACATATTATTTATCTATGGTTATAAACGCAATTCAATCTTGTCATGTAGTTTGACAGTGTCATATTTTTGACGTTTCTAAAATGTATCCGTCTAAAAGTTCTCTCTTACGGTCTCTCGCTCTCTGTTCTCGACGTATGTACTCGCTCTCTGACTGTTTTGTGAATAAATCCCTTTTAATCCTCGAATTAACGTATCATTTATCTCCATAACCCATCAATTTGAGCGATATTCGACAATTAACTAACACCTAACACCATTTGTAACCATATTTTCGCAAATAAATTATAATTATCATTTAATTTCATAAGAAACCCTAAAATAATCTTTTTAAAACTTCTATTCGAAGTTGAGCATAGTATATCATATAAGTGTGACTCACAGATTGTTGGTATGCAAAAAAATCACACATTATTATTTATTATAATACAAACAGACATTAACTTGAAACCTACGGTACCTCTAATACTCAAGATCCAAGGACCAACAAACATCATATTTGATCAATCACTACAAAAAATACAATTTCATTGGAGCTATCTTATACCAAATCGCTATTATGTTTTCCTGGTAACTACCTTACAGTAGGTATGAGGAAGGAAAATGGAATAATTAGAGATATCGCTATCTATCACAAAATGTGTCCAATTCTGGGATCATAGTCACGGGTTTTCCGGTCATTATAACACTTAATAATTATGACGTGTGAATGTTTTAGAAACACCGACTGTTTTTGTCACATGATCAATTAAGTTTAAAATAAAAACTATACAAATTGCAAATTAAGTAACAATGTATAGTTTTTGCTCGAGAATAATGCAGTTTCTTACAGTTAATATTGTACTGTTTTTGTGTAGCCGTGGCCGTGTAGTTAAAGTTTCTTTGTTAAACATAAGTAAGTACTATTATTTCTTCTTTGGTTAAACTAAATGGCACTGGCCAATTAGTTTTTGAAGGGTGACCCACGGTTTTGTGGGTATATGTATGTTATGAAATTCAATAACTGTAAGACAAGTAGATATTGCTGTGTGCTAAATTTCATGAAAATTCGTTCAGTAGTTATTCCATAAAAGGGCAACAACCATCCATCCATCCATCCTCACAAATAAGTAGTAGTAAAACGAAGTGAAGTAGTAGGATTTCGGAACGTCATAGTATTATCACAGAGTAGGTACTTAAACATTAGTATTATTTTTCCCGAAGTTTTGTCATAGTTGTCATTTCCGTTGCCATGGTGACCGTTGAAAGTTTGCCACAGCAAATTTTAGACATGTATACTCATAATTGTCGGTGTTGTCGGATAATGTTGAACGCACATATTATTATATCCGCAATTAAATTTCCCTCAAATTCAAGTTACAAATTAAAGTTTTCAATTATCTAGGTTCATAGATCATCATCCACCAAGCCGGGAAATAACGTATAGAATTTGCCGTTAAACTAACTGCCTTATCAAATTGATATTATGAACCTAAAATCTTCTTTTTTTTCGAATTTGACTTGCTTCGGCCAATATGCAGGCTACTACAACAATTTTTCCATAGCTGAATCAATCTTAACAGTC